>CM051028.1:19363700-19463700 GCA_027627225.1 Congeria kusceri | reverse complement strand
TCATTAATGTGATTTTCAACAATATTACGTTAATTTTAACATGTTTAAGCAAGAAACCGATTGAAAAGGCTGCACGTAGGCCTTTGAATGAGTAACTGCAGACATTTTTCGTTTGTTTTGTTATCACTGTTTTTGAGCGTTAATCGCTTAATTCCGATGCAGCAGGATGGATGTATGCATGCAGTTTGAATCTTAGTGATCTTCCAAATGTTCGACATGACAACAACCAATACAATGTTTTGAAACTGCGGATTTTCAAAATGCTATTTATATCTCAACCAGTCAATGTGCTCTCTTTATGACTTTAGAGGTAGTTTCAAATTATGGAAAATTTAAATAGTGGGTTTGTAATATAAATGTCTATGACTGTGAGAGATTCAGTCAATGAACGAGCGATCCCTGGCAACTTACCCATTATACAGTAATGATGTCGATTCGCAAACAAATGCGATTTTATTCTTGTCGCACTGCGAAGTTTTCTACGTTCACTCTCAAGACCATGAATGCCCTCATTGGTTGACTGAAAGGTCACCAGAAGTTCACCTTCTCTAGGTCGTCCTCAGATCCTAATGTGTTGAGTATCTTAAGGACTGGGCCCGTATTCACACAGCTCCTTAGGGAAGACTTCAGTAATTTCCTTAAATTAAAATGTTGTAAAATATTGCTTATATGTTTAGTACTGCAGCCTTCTTTGTACAGAAATCATTGGATTTCACATAGAAAAATTGATCTGAAATTTTCACTTAAGTGCAACCTAAGTTAAGATTTCCCTTAGGAGCTTTGTGAATACCAGCCCAGATTTTAATCTAATAGTGCAATTTGAAAATTATTAATGATTCATAGTTGAATGTTTCGTATTTCAAACATCATTATTTACTTGAGACATAACTCCTTTATGGCATCAATCTCTGAATCGAGTCTTGATTGAGCATGGTCATACATTGTTTTATTCGTTACTTGGGAAACTCCAGCCATTACTTGCACAATTGACACCATTAATGGCGGAAGATTTACATCAGTTCTCGATTAATCTATCTGACATTCATGCCTTGGGGAATCAGATAAAAATGCTCACTATGCTGGCAAATGTTCTGGCATGCAAGATCACTTTGAAAAAAAGCAAATCAAAGTAACCTAATAATGCATAGGCCATACGTATTATTATATATTTGTAATGTTATCATGTTCAAAAACACAATCATAGTTGCAATTTAAATGCATACAACATAGAAAGTGAGAGAAAAAAACAACATTAATTTAACCAACTAAGAATTATGTTGCATTTAAGTTGAAAGTTAAACATTGGATATTAATCATTTTATTATAAATGATTAATCAATGTTTGAGATTTGTCATATACATGCGTGGATACTGTAAATATTAACATATAGTAGCAAAACGGATGGTTTGAAAGGGCATCGTAGATACGATTTAAAATTGTATGCCTTTACATTGCTCACACTTTACTGTTTTGTACTGTTGATCCACCTATTTTGCCAATAACCCTGATAAAACCAATTTGTATATTTGAATGGAAGTTGTTTTTTTATGAAAAGCGTTTTGTCCATAGAGGTATCAATAGCTCATATGGTTTAATCGATCTTGAATATTGTTAAATATATTAAACAATAGCTTTGTCATTAGAAACAGATTTCTTCATTAACCGCCATACGTCCAGAATACTTCAATATATTGTTCTGCATTATGAGTTATCTTATAGAAATATTGTAGAAATATAGACTGCAAGCCGTGTCGGTTTAATTTTTTATATAACTTATATATTTAATGACACATTTAAGGCGTAATTTTACCGACTGTAATTTTATTTTAGCTGATTGCATTCGCTAAAATTGTTCAGTCTTCATACCTGAAATATTCACAAGATTCCTTTATTGATACCACATCGATTTGATTTTCAGTGAAATCTTTAATGGTAACAACCGCATTATTGGCTTCTCGTAAAACAAGAAAATCTATTCTATAGTGTATTATTTTGATTTGCGTTTCTTTTCTGAAGCAACCGCAGACGTTATTTTCATACATTTCGGGTAATAGTAACCTTATATTGTAAACACAGAACGAAACGCAATATATAAGCTAATAATAAGCATGAATTGTTAGGACATTCGAATATGTCATGTACGCTAACTTGGGTCTGGAATCTAATGGCCAATTACACTTGTAATGAAGTTCCATACATGCCTCACATCGCACGTTCAAAATCATTAAAGACAATTACCAGATAAGATTAATGCAATTTCTTGCACATATTTAATTGCCACCTGCAAACCTTTTAATTGCAAAGCCAAGGAGCTGTTGACGTTATAAAACAACGTGAACAACGATTGTATTATCAAGGTGATTTATATTTTGAAAGCCGTGTGCAATAACGCTTTCCGTTGGAAAGGTTTATTGTTTCCGATTCAATCAAGTGTATTATTGTAATTCAGTAAACAATCCGTGGTCTCATTGGCAACTATTCCATTCAAACTATTGTGCAGTTCCCACGATAAATATAGGACAGGCAGAGATAGCATAAAAAGTTTAATATTACCAGTTTCAGACCTCTTACAGCTGAGACCTCCGCCACGGTACTTCACATATTGTCTTTGCGATATTTACAGTGGAATGAATGAGTGCCGAGAGAATGCGCATAGGTTCAGTAATAGCTAAAATGTTCCTGTACTATTTCTTGCGCTGTTGTTTTTACCTTTATGAGCTTCGGGCTTTAAAAAACATTTCGGAATTAAAATGTAAACAGTTTTTGTACCTCTTCCAATGAATGTATCGAAATTGCAATGCTGTATTTATAATATATTAGTTTTGCTCTTTTCAAATGATGCCAATTTGATCAGGTCGGAGTTTAAGCCTTTGAGCACCCGGCAGGAACTAATTGAGATGTATTCCTTTTAATGCTTGTAGACAGTGTACTTCTCTTATTTGATATAAGTGTTTAGTAAAGTTTATATTATCAATATATTTAATGACAAAATATAATTATACGCACGGCGATACGAGTAAGTGCGCATTTATTATTCGTCTGAGAATTACACACAAGAAATGACTTAATAATGTTTTATTATCTTTATATTTAATTGCAAATTGAAACAATATGAACGAGGGTATGTACATGTATCTGCAGAACAACTAGTCATGGGAATTTGCGCATACGTAAATATAAAATAATACGTAGTAGTACCCGTTTTTCAGACAACATTGGTGGTTTAGAATCGATTCAACAATTCTATTTGCAATATTTATCACAATATACACTACCTTTGTGCATGCATTCTATCTAACGTTCATCGGAGTACAATTATGAATTGCCAATGTTATTGATATATGGTGACGTCACTCTCCATCCCGAAATGGAACTCTTTAATTTCAAGAGAAATCATGATGTACGGGGCTGAACAATCATTTTCCATAATGAAAAATGTCATAAACGGCACAGTTTCTGATAACGTTTCGCGCCCCAAGCAGCGACCTATGGAAAACATCACATCCACTGTCGCGGTGATGTTTGCAACTGGCGTTACCAATGGGATATTGACAACTGTTGGTACATGCATGATTGACATGAAAATAGAATACAGGGGTTCACCTAACCCTTGTACACTTTATTAAGCGTTTATGCTACTAAGTGTATCTTTCTACTTTTACTTTTATTACTTACCTTTGGTATTTTAGCTGTAGTAATATATTGACATTTCGATATAACGTCTTTCGGTAAGGTTAATGTTGTCAATAACTTTAAGCAGGCTACTTAAGTACTAGAAAATACATTTTCTTTATGATTACTTACATAGTGTGATATCCGGACAATGCGGTTTTAATCGATAATTAATATTGTTAAAAGGAAACATACTATGGCTGTCCTTTAAATTACTATTCGTCATTAAATTTGATATATCCAGAGTAACTTGCATGTATTGTTCAAGATTATTATTTGGATAATGAATGTGTGGTCAACCCGTTTGTAAAAAAAACACATATCATGATTTATTAAATAACTTGCATATTCACTGAAATCTTATATGCATGATTGTACCGACTAAAATTTCAAGTTAACTGATTGCATTCGCAGAAATAATACTGTCTCCATTACTGACACATTCGCAAGATGTCGTTGTCGATACCAGATCGATTTTATTTTCAGATAAATGTTTAAGCATAAAAAGCGCATTATTGGCTTCTCATATTATAAGACAATTCATGATACGGAGTATCATTATGATTTGTGTTTCTTTGCTAAAGCAACCTCAGACGTCATTTCCACGAAGTCTCGTTAATAGTAACATTTTAGAGTTAACGTGATACAGAACGTACCTCTATATATTAGCTATAAATTAGCAAATTGGAAAATATTTAATGACATCTTTCTAATGACATGTACACTATTTTATTTCTGGATTAATGACCTATTACACTTGTTTTGTAGATCCATAATGCCTCACATCATATGTTAACTAATACTTAATGCCAATTACGACTCGTATCAGATGTAATTAATGCTCTTTGATGCAAAAATGTATTTGCCATCTGCAATCCTTTTATGTCAATGAAAATGAACTGTCAGCTTTATAAAACAACGAGAATATTAGTTGTATTGTCGGAGTTATTAAACGTTTAAATGCAATAACGCTTTCCATTTTAAAGTTGAATGGTTTCTGAAGCAATCAAATGTATTTCTTGGCATGTATGACTTGGTAACATCCTAGCTCACGCAACTCCAGTATAAAAACAAGTAATGTCATTGACAACTACTCCAATCCAGCAATTGTGCTGTTCCCACGATAAATATAGGACCGTCAGAGACAGCATGGCATGCAAAATACTGAATATTACCAGTTTCATACAGCTGAGACCTCCTCCCCGATACTTCACATATTGTCATTTCGATGTTTACACTGGAATGAATGAGTGCCTAAAGAAATGCGCATGGGTTCAACAATAACTTGAATATTTTCTGACGGATTTCGTGCGCTAGCCATTATGCCTTTATGAGTTTCTTGCTTGAACATCGTTACTTAAAGACAGGAAACAGTATTAGTACCTCTTTCTGTCTATTCCAGGGAATGACAATGCTGTAATATCAAAACAAAAGCTGTGCCAAATTTTATAAAGATGACGTTTCAGCCTTGGAGAAGCAGAATCTAATCTATATTTTGCCTCGTTTACAGTATAACAATTCAATTGGCTAATTTGCTTCATGGCCACCGGCCCTTGCATAACTATATATACACATATGCATAAACACATTTAAATATACATATAATTGTAGACTAATATGGTGGTACAGCAACACATACTTGTTAATAAGCTAACAAAGCTTTTCGTCTTTCAAAAGCATAATAGATATATATTGCAAATATTTCTTATAACATTTATATGAATGGATGTCCATTCAGTCTTGATAATTTTGGACAATAATTCTGCCACAATACATTCGACTTTAGTACAGTATTTATCGATCTATTTATTTAATGGTACAATACATTTATACGCACGATGATATATACATGCACATACATGTGCACAGTTATTAGTCAAGTGAAAATCTTAATCACGAACGGACTTAATAATGCTTTTTTAGTACCTATATAGCTTTATTGCACATTTAACTGGTATGAAGGATAGTATGCACATGTATTTGTATATGCTCTAATCATTTGGGAATTCCAAACTGGAATTCTAATCAAATCGATAGTTGTCTCTTTGCACAACACCCAGTGAAAACGTGTAATTGAAGAACGTTCCCTCAGGCAAGTGAGAGCGTTTTTGTGCAATGAAATACCTTGTGGTCCCTGTAAAATATTGCTATTCGATTGTGCATTTGTATAACATTATCTGGCCTTATTGTTTCGCACTATGCACGTTTTATTGGCTATAACTTTAATCGAAGTGTTTGGTTCACTCTGGTACAGCACTGGCGACATAAACTGAATTTTTGTAATATTGTTAAAGTTGAGTGTTTATGCTAACTTTTGGTTTAAACATATTTATTTTAAACTGGCATATATTAGCGAAACATACAATATTTCAGTAATACGAGTACATATACAAGTTTTAAGAGGATTGGAACGAAAGGCGTAATCTTATGTAGTTCTTCGCGTAAGCACATGAACATGTCCCCAAACAAAGCAGTTTCAAATGAAGGGGCAGAGTATAGCGAGTTGATAATTTCTTCTCGAATATTTACATATTGTCTACATTTAAAAAAATAATGAAACGGTGTTTCTATTATCCCACTGATACATAACTTTTCAAGCCAGGACCCAATGTCAACACAACATTGTTACACCAAGCAACTCAGATTATGCCACAATTATCAAATAAGAAAAAAAAGTACAATCCACAATATAATTGTTTTGTTTATTCTTTCGGAATATGTCGCTGTATAAAAAGGATTTTTAGATGCCAAGCAACTTCAAGTAAGTTATACATTTAATAAATATAGCTAACGTAATATAAATATGATTTAATGTTATTTATTAGACATTCTTGTTAAACATATGCTACATATTGTGTACGTAGTTAATTTTTGGAAATACCTTGCACTGGCTGTATATTAACTACAAACAATGAACCAATGTTTCAATGTTTATTAAAAAACACATTCCTCTTATGACCTGTTTTTCATAATCATGGAAACTTACATTGATTAAATAAAAAATGACCTTGATATTCGTTGAATACTTGTTCATGTTTTAACAATTATAATAGTTATTGAGTTTGAACAATATCTCTATTGTGGTATATTAAGGGAACACATTTTGTCATAAATCATGTTTGTTTTCCTGAAATTATTTAAAACTAGTAAAGAACTTTATTATAAATTTAATCTCCGATGGTGCAGATAAATGGCTGTCGCACATTTATATCATTAGTTCTTTTTGATTGCCCATCCAATTTCTCCCTAACAATGGTCTATGCCTCATTACGCAAATAACACATCTATATGGAGACTTGAAGTTCCTCAGATAATGTGAAGATTTATGTATTTACGTGCTCGATATATTATAATTATAGTTACACGACGTTGCAAATAGTGGCTAAAAGACCTGGAAAGAACGAAAAAAACGTCCGATCTTCTCAAACAACATATTGTCATGACTAACAAAATTAAAGTAAAATGAAATTTAAGTCTGTACACAATTGGTACGTTTTAAGTGTGTATGTGCGATCTTTCATATCAATTTTTTTTAAATAAGCAGATAACACGTGACAATAAAACGTAAAAGCAAACAGAAAAACATTAAAATGACGAAGGAAACACTTTAATATAAATCAACAAGTACTAGTATCGACGTTTGCATCACTTAGTACTGTTGTGTAACCTAAATAAACAGTCAAGTCAACGTATATACACATATTTGAGTTTCGGCTTATACATACGAAAACTATGGTGATTAAAAACTAGCTTATTGTGCGTTTAAAAGCTATATTTGTTCTAAACTTTTATGCCATTTTAAATAGAAATATACGTTAATTAACTTTATTTTGTTAATTGTAATTATGCTACTATACCCGTTGTAAGATCGTACATAAACACTTTAATAGCGTTTCAAATTTCAGGGATGTTATGGTATACGATTTTGGTTGGGACACTGTCAGCATCTTTATAAGTTTCCAAAACAAATAGTATTATATAGTTTAAACAACATACATGTATGAAATTTTTCATTAAATAAACCATTGCAATTCTCTTCAACAGAGACATGCAATAATAACATTTAAATACCAGCAAGCAAATAATCATGATAGTGTAAAACAATGTGGAACACATATACTAGGTCAGTGGTTTTTAACCTGATTGCACATCGCTAAATACTTTTTCATGTTTTTTCGCCTATAAACTTTGTGCGACATCGCGTTAATATCTTGCTTATTTGGAAGCGTCTTTATGCTCTTTAGAGCGTAACAAATGCGCCACGACCTGCACATGCATATGGACATGGAGAGCACCGATATATTGAAAGCAAAAACAGACTTTATCCTTGGAGGTTTGCTGATCAACATAAAATAATTATGTGGAGACATTAACCAGACGGCTTTGATTTCATTCTGCTAGTACCTTATTTCTGTATTATTTGTTTTAAGTATATATATATATATATATATATATATATATATATATATATAGCTGTATACGTAGTGTTGAATAGTGCTAACCATACTGGATAGAAAATGGCTTCCGGGAGGTTCCTGCTAGACTTCCAGCACAAAACCAGAGAACATTAAGCTTTGCATCAATGTGAAGTTCGTGTAACTGACATTAGCACTTGCTGATTAAATGTGTCCCAGATTGATGACTTTCTAAGAACAAGATTACCTTTAAAGTTCCTGCTAGACTTAAAGCACAAAACCACAAAACATTAAGCATTCAATCAATATGAAATTCGTGTCACTGACATTAGCACCTGTAGTATAAATGTGTCCCAGATTGATGACTTTCCAAGAACAAGATTACCTTTGAAGGTTATGCAATTTACAATATGCAACATTGGCCCGGAAAATGACAAATGACAATTTAGACCAATTAATGTGGACACTATTTAGTTATAATATCGCATTCTGGATTCTGAACAGCATACAACTTCAACTTCAAAGGGTTGATGTACATCTTATGTAGATGCAGACGATATACGTTCATATATATTGGAATATGCCAACAGTGGAATCATACGAGGTCTGGACCAGTGTTTTTAAGCGTGTATTACGTTGATCAACTTCCACCTTTGTAGGTATTTATTTTGGTTCTTTATTGGTAAATTTATCTGTATAAATAAATCGACATTACGATTTTACGTCTTTAGAAATGATTATGATTATTGCTTTAATGGAACGAACTATGGCAATATCACTTGAATATAATTCTTAAAAACATGTTCAGAGCAACGTGAATTGGATTTTTATACTTCATAATTTGGAATAGAAATGTGTGGTCCAAGCGTTTGTATTTGTATGTTTATCAGCTATCTTGATTTATAAATAACTTGTACATTTACTGCTATCAATACGCATCATTTAATTTTAAGAAAATCAATTAAATTCGCTGCAATAATACTATCTCCATTTCTGACATATTCATAAGCTTCTGCGAGTGTTGATAACAGCTAGATTGTATTTTCAGTACAATGTTAAGCATATTGATTTATCATATAGGAAACAGACTGATGCTACAGATTATATGATTTGTGGCTTAAACAACCTTCGACGTTGTTTCGACACATTATTTATCATTTAAACATAATGTAGTAAACACTTTACAGAACGAAACCCGATATATGGCATGTTGCGCGATATGTCATGACATCTTTTTAATGACTTGTACGATGTACTTTGTCTTGATTTCAATGACCAATTTCAATGAATGTTCAACAGGACATGTTCTATAGAGACGTCGCAATTGGCGTTGCAAATCATGCATGGCGATTATCAGAAAAGATAAATTATCGTTCTTGCAAAAATGTAATTGCCATCTGCGAACGTTTTATTGCAATGCCAAGAAACTGTTAAAGTAATAAAACACCGAAACAGCCATTGCATTATGAGAAAAAAAGAAAGAAAAACAAGTGCAATTACGTTTTCCATTTTAATGTTTTTTTATTCTTAAGCAATCAACTGCATTTTTAGGTATGTATGGCTTGATAACATCCTAGTTCACCCAACTCCAGTACAGAAATATAAACAAAGCAAAACTCCAGCTGTGGCAGCAGGAGGGAACTGTTATTAGCAGCCCGAGGTCATTTATTCATGGCAAGTGACCAATTGCCAAAAACAATACACAGGACATCACAAAAACACATAACAAACACAAAACACACATGAATAAAACTGGGGTCACCGCCTTGGAACGGTCAAGGCAAAGCATTGGGGGTTTAAACCGGTTTATGTGCGCACGAACCTCACAATTGGCCCAGAATTATTCACGAAACATGTAAGTGTAAATAAAAATTAACATCATAGCATCGCAATTCGAACATCTATAAAAGAGACTATTATTCAATTTAATTACCATTTAAATATTCAATGGCTAGATGCAAACACGTGATGTAATTAGCAACTAGTGTGCACTTCTCAGGATATATATAGGATCGGCAGAGACAGCATGAAATGCAAAATGAGTAATAGTACCGGTTTCATACAGCTGATACCTCCTCCATGATACTTCACTTATTGTTATTTCGATGTCAACACTGGAATAAATGAGTGCCTAGAGAAATGCGCAGGTTCAGCAATAACTAGATTTGTTCCTGCAGTATTTGGTGCACTGCCCGTTATGAGCTTTGGGCTTGAACAATATTACATATATACAACGAACAGTATTTGTAACTCTTTCAATATATACAGATATTAAGGTTGTGCTATTTTTTAACACAATTTTGCTTTTTTCTTATAATGATAATTCAATCAGATTTAAATTTTAGACTTTTAGCACCCGAAACTAATCGATCAGTTGTCACGAGTATCAGTACAATATGTATTTAAATGGACAAGTATTCTATGTTATCTTGTAGACACTACTTATCTGCCATGTGAAATAATGAAATAAAAATTTAGTAAAATTTATATTATCTTTATATTTAATGGCACAATATATTGATACGCACGATGTGATATTTATCAACACATATATTTTCATGTAATATTCACATGAGAATTTTAACAAAAACCTACTTATCTATATATGTTTATTATCTATATATTTAAATTGCACATTTAACTGATATAAACGAAAGTATGTGCATATATATGCATATTTACTAGTCATATAGAAATTCCAAACAATAACTCTAATCAAACCGATAGTTATCGGTTGCGCAATAAAACCCATTACCCAATGAAAAAGTTTAATTGAAGAACTTCCCCTCAGGCTGGTGAGAGCGTTTTTGTGCACTAAAATGCCTTGCGGTCCCCGTAACATATTAAAATGTGTCCATTTAGACAATTTATCAAAACATGCTCGAAATAGGTCGAGCATCATGCTCGTTTATTGAGCATTATGCTCGATCTTGCGAGCATGATGCTCGTTCATTGAGGGTCTTTATTGCCTAACTCAGCATGATGCTCCAAAAACTAGCGTCATACTCGAATTGACGAGCATGATGCTCGATCTTATGAGCATGATGCTCGGCAGAAAGAGCAAGATGCTCGTTTACTGAGCAGCATGCTCGTTCATGGAGCATGATACTCCACCTTACGAGCATGATGCTCGTTTCCATGAGCATGATGCTGTCTAAGACATTAAAGACCCTAATCGTACCCCATATATTGTCGAGAAACAATTTTACATTGGAATGATGATGTTAACTTTTCAAACACGGGCATTTCGCAACATCACATGTTTAAACCATGCACTGCAATTAAAGATTAAATTAAAAACAAAAAAGAAAAATTACAAAAACTCGTACAATCGATCATATAAATGTTTCTTTATTTTCGAAACACTTTAAATAGGGCAATGTATTGTTGTACAAACTTGATTGTTAGATGCCGGAAAATTTCGAATAAGAGATACATTTAAGAAAATTCATTTTCTTGAAGCATTATGCATGACGTAGAAAATAAAAAATACCGTGGTTATAAATACCTGGACTGTGCGATAAAAAAGACACTATTGTGCTTTCTCAAACAACATAATGTCAAGTCTGACTATGAAACGTTGTTCATACGTAATAGGTTATTCGATGATTTAATGGTGTTCCAGTTTTGAGGAATAAAACGGTATGTGATGTCGGTTGCAACACTGACTGCATCTATTTACGCTCCATTAAAAATAATAAGACACAAACGTATGCTTTATTTTAAAGAACACTAATGTATGAAATATGACATTAGATAAACCGTTACAATTATCTTCAACAGAGGCGCCTAATAGTAACATTTACACAGCAAACACGCCAACAAAGACTTTAGAAATGTATTCGTGAAAGTGCAAGACAGTGTGTGACATACATACAAGGTCGGGGGTTTTTAACTTTGATTGCACATCGCGAAATACATTTTCATGTTTTTCTCTCCTATAAAATGTGCGCGACATCGTGGTTATATCAAGTGTGTTTGGGATCGCCTGTATGGTCTTTTGATCATGATAAATGCTCCACAGCTTGCACGCGCACATGGACATGGAAAGCTTGGAGCTATGAAATACAAACGCAAACGGTGTCCTTTGAGGTTTGCTGATCAACAGACAATAAGTTTGTGAAGAGAAGTCACATTAATCAGACGGTCTTGATTTGAGGCGCGTCGTTGGAAAACCGGACTTAATGCATGTGCATAAAGATTAGTCCCGGATTAGCCTGTGCAGTCAGCCTGTCCAGGAGGGCACTTTCCGCCTACAGTTGATTTATGTTTAGAAGAGACTTTCTTCAAACAGAAAATACCATAAAAGCGGAAAGTGCCGTCCCGGATCAGCCTGTGCGGACTGCACAGGATGATCCGGGACGACACTGTACGCACATGCATTAAGTCCGGTTTCCTCACGACGCGCCTTATTTCATTTCTGGGTACCTTATTTATGCATGAGTGTTTATAGTTTTCTGAGTTTATGCATTCCAATTGAAACACTGTATTTATAACCGTGATGATATAGTGTTCGACATCTTGGTGACGAAAGGTCAATGCCCTGCCATGCCTTACGTATTGTGGGATAGTGCGTACCATACCTGTTAAACTTTATCACAAAACCACAAAACATTAAGCGTTTAATCAATATGAAATGCATGTCACTGACATTAGCAGTATAAATGACTCCAAGATTGATGATTTTCTGAGACAAGATTACCTTTGAAGGTAATGCAATGTACACCATGCAACATAGACCCGGAAGAAACAGTAAGTGAATTTCCAAGTTATGAGTGTTATCAGGAAAATTAAAATATACTTGAAAGTTAACATTACAGTTAATGTAGACAATAAGGATCAACTCGCATTCCTTATTCTATATAGCATACATTGAATTCTCACTCCCTCCATTTTCAAAGGTTGATTTACATTTTATGTCGATGCAGACGATATACGTCCATATATGTATGTGTAAAGGAATATGCCGACAGAGGAATAATACGTAGTGTATAGATAAATTGATATATTATCAACGAACAATTCTATGTATAAACGTATTGAAAACATAGTTATTTATAGCTGCTTGGTAGTTTTATTTCCATTGAATTTGTTCAATATACATTGATGTAAGCTTTATACTTAACTCAATATATAATAATAAAGGTGCTCATTCTTGCGACGCCATTAGAGATTTTGAACAGGTCTAACAGCAATATACACTTCTGCTGTGCATGCACACAGATGAGTATTCCTTTTAACGTTCATCGGAGTGCCATAATGAAATGCCAATATTATTGATAGATGGTGACGTCACTCTCAGTCCTAAGCGGAGTGCCATAATGAAATGCCAATATTATTGATAGATGGTGACGTCACTCTCAGTCCTAAGCGGAGTGCCATAATGAAATGCCAATATTATTGATAGATGGTGACGTCACTCTCAGTCCTAAGCGGAGTGCCATAAAGAAATGCCAATATTATTGATAGATGGTGACGTCACTCTCAGTCCTAAGATAGACAAAAAAAACTCTTTCATGTTAAGTGAACTTATGATGAACAGGGCTAAACAATCGTTTTTAGTACTGAAAAATGTCACAAAAGGCACTCTTTCTGAACGTTTCACGCCCCAAGCAGCGTCTAGTGCAAAACAACACATCCACTGTTGCCAGGGTGTTTTCAACGGGCGTTACCAATGGAATGTTGGCAACTGTTGCAACATGCATGATCGACGTGACATTGCCATTCAGGTGTCAACTTGACCAGTTTTGTCAAGCGTCCTAGCTACTACATTAATCAACTTACTCTTTTTACATTTGATATTTCTTTAGGTACTTACCTTTGCTAATATGTCCAGAGCCAAATGAATGTATTGCTCAATATCTTTATTTGAATAAGAAATACGTGTATGTGGTCAAAGCGTTTCTATTTGAATGTTTTTGTAACAACAATAGACTTAGGACTTGAAGCCTTATCATGCAGGTATCGTGATTTATTAAATAACTTGCATATTTACAGAAAACTAAATTAGATGATTTTACCGAATGAACGTTCAAGTTCACCGATTTCATTCGAAGAAATAACACTGTCTCCGTTTCTGACATATTCTCAAGATTCCTTTGTCGATATCATATCAATTTCATTTTCAGTTAAATATTTGAGTATGGTAGCCGCTTTATTGGCGTCTCATATGGCAAGAAGAATAATGCTGCATTGTATCATTACGATTTGTTATTCTTAGCTCAAACACATCTGACATAATTTTCACAGTCTGGATAATTGTAACATAATACAGAGAAAACATACAGAACGAAACTCATTACAAAAGTTATAAATAAGTGTGAAGATGTGTTATGACATTTTTCTATTGACATGTACGCTATTGCATGTCTGGTTTCCAATGGCATATTGCATTTGCCTTAAATTGCTCATTTAAAACAAAAATCATCAGATTAGATTAATACTCTTTCTTACAAAGACTGATTTGCCTTCCGCGAGCCTCAGAAGTTGTAAAATAACGAGAACATCCGTTGCATTGTTAGGGTGATTAAAGTTTTGAAAGACAAATGCAATAACGCTTTCCATTTTAAAAGTGTATTGAGTCAATCCAATGTATTTCTGTCAATCCAGTAAAGAAACGCGTTTGTTCATTGTCAACTATTTCATTCCAATTATTGTGCAGTTCCCACGATAAATATAGGACCGGCAAAGAGAGCATAAAATATTACCAGTTTCATACAGTTCGAACCTCGTCCATGATCCTCCTCATATTGTCCAAGAGAATTTTACACCGGAATGAGTGAATGCCTAGAGAATGCGCCATTAGGTTCAGCAATAATTAGCTTTGTTCCTGCAGTATTGCGTGTGTTGTCCGTGACATTTTTATTAGCTTCATGCTTGCACATCACAGAAAGGAAAGACAACAGTACTTTGTGTACTTTTTTCAATGATCTGTATTTACAAAACAATACTTGTTCTCCTTCTTTAATGATGCCGGTTGTCCTTTTAGCGCCCGGTACTATCTATCAATTGTCCGGATAATGGTATTTTAATGGAGATGTATTCCGTTTCTCTGCTTTTAGACAGTGTACTTTTAACATATGATATAAGTGTTTAGTTAAGTGTATTCGTATTATGTATATATTTAATAAAACGATATATTAATATGCACGATGATATATCCATGTACATTTATGCGCATTGACTAGTCATGTGGGAATTACACACAAGAAATGCCTTAATAATAGTTTATTACCTGTTTGTTAACTCTAATACAGTCGTTGTCACTTTGCATAATAAAACCCATAATATAATGAAAAAAATGTATTTCAATAACACTCCCTCAGGCATGTGGGAGCGTTATTATTTACTGAAATTCCTTGTGGTCCCTTTAAAATATAATTATTGATGTTATAGACAATTTATTACATTATTTGGCCATATTCTGCCGCAATATGCACTTTGTGATTGGTTATAACTTCACTCGTAGTGATTGGAGAACTCATGTAGCGACATATACTGGAATATCTTTGTATATATTTACAGTGAAATGATCATGTTTATTTTTCAGGCCAGGAAAACGTGTCAGCAAAACCGTTCCAAAATATGCAATGCAGCTTATGATCAAATAACCAAATACGACAAATCATATAATCGTATAATCCATAACATAACGGTTTTGCTTATTTGCTGTAAAAAAAAACCTATTAAGGCTATATATTAATTATAATAGGATTGTTCGATGCCGGGCAATATCAAAAAGATATTTATTTATGAAATATACATGTACGTACAAAATGACATTGAGATTGACTAAATTATTTACATACAAAACGATACAAAATATAAAATGTATTATACCAGGTCATCATTAGTATTTAAATTTGACTGTAACAATTGGGTGCAATAGTTATTTTTCTTTCTTTTGATGTGTAGTGAAGGAACATAAATTGTCACAAAGTATTGATCGATATCACGAAAATAGCTAAGAACCGTATTATCAATCCAATCTCCGATGTTGCATAAAAATACCTCCTTTTGATGGCTCATCCAATTTCTCCCTAACAATGGTAGATACAACTCATTACACAAAACCAAATCTATATGGAGCCTTGATGTTCCTCAGATGTTGTTCACATCAATGCATTGACGTCGTATATTATAATTATACATCAGGTAAGGAAAATCATTTTCTTGCGGCAATATACATGACTTGGCAACTAGGGCTTAACTATCTGGAAAGTACGATAAAAACTGTTGCGTTTTTTTTTACAATTTGCTTTCTCAAACAACGTAATTGACTATGATATTTAACGCTGCTTATAACTGGTAAAGTTAATGGTGTCCCAAGTTTCAGAGTTTTTTTATTTTACCTTCAACGACAGAAGCATAATGTTTTCCTGAGTTAAAAATGTCCCTATATTAAACAGAGATCTAATTAAAATTGAACATTTACTGTCATAGCATGAATACAATTTGCTTAACCATGATAGTTTTATTTTCTTAGAGTATGCATATATATCTACCATATTTAAACCACCATTTTCATATTTTTGTACAAGAATTGAACTTCGTATTTTGTAAGGTTTATCATCCCATACAAAGTCAAACATAAGTTTATTTATTCTATCAAGGATGTCCCTTTTAGGTGTTGGTATCGCAAAGAAACAGTGAGTAAACAGTGGAAGTATTATAGACTTTATAACAGTAATTCTACCAATTGGGGTAAGTAATCGTTTTTTCCACATATTGATAAGATTAATAGCTTTATTCATCTTTTCAGAAAAATTAAGATCTATCATACTTGGTAAGTTGACATCAAAAATGATTCCGAATAACTTAAATCTCGTTACACCCCATGTTAGTTTGTATTTAGTCTTTATTGATCTTGAGCTGTATTTTAGTGCTTCAATCCAACTAACATCAGTTTTATCAAAATTAACTTTCAGGCCAGAGAATAAAGAGAACTCATGAAGCATGTCAAGAGCACAGATTGACGAATTTTCAGAACCATCTAACATAAGTGAAGTATCGTCAGCAAATTGGGAAATTTTGTACTCAATACCATTAATAGTAATGCCTTTGATATCTGAACAGTGTTTAATCTTTAAGGCTAATAGTTCCGCACATAAAATAAAATATGTAAGGTGAAATGGGGTCTCCTGTCTACCAAGTTTCAGAGTTTACGAGTTTGGTTGCGACACTGACGGCATCTTTATAAGTTTCCAGAAACAAACAAAATTATATATTTTAAAGAACAAGATTTTTTTTTTAACTTTTTAATGCCTACGTTTAATGACTACGCATCGGAACTCCAAACCGTTGGTTATTACCGCAATCACCAACGCTTACCAGTCAAGTATTTCTTAAATAAACCACTGCAATTATTGCTGTTGACATGGCAATCACACAGCGGCCTCCCCTGCCTCCCCTCCACATCTACAAGTACAAAAAACCTACCATGTCAATTCGGTGCTTTGTGTGTACGGTTGTTTGCTGGTTGCTTAATTACGTTACACTGCGTAACTGCAAAGATGGTGTACTGGCTCAGGTCACGCGCACGTGTCGTGTATTAAGAACAATCTGTGTTTTATCAACAAAGCGGACAAATAATGACATTGGCTCTTTTGATGTACGCACAGGAATGTGTTAATTATTTTGTAGCCAAGTACCAGTACAAATAAATCCGACATTACCTCTCCTTTAAGGAAAACAATGGAGACTAAAAACGTACGCGTTTCTTTATATCAACATTCTTCAAGATTTATAAATGACGCTGAATGTAAATTTTTATTAACATTTTGATGTTCATTATATGCATTGTTTCATTTTATATAAACTGTTAAATAAGACATCAAATGTTAACACCCATAAAATATATCAGTTTGAAACATAATCAATGAAGATGTAATTTTCTTACATGAAACTGTGCTAAAGTTCTACAATTTGTAACTTGTCGTGAACTTTAACTTTCATCAGGCAACCGCAGTCTTTCAGCGTTCAACGCTTTCAATTAACCTTAATTGCACATCGCTAAATACCTAGTCATGTTTTTCTCGCACATAAAATGTGCGCGACATCGCGATAATGTGCGTGACATCGCGTTTAAATTATGCGTGTTTGGGATCGCCGTTATGGTCTTTAGATCATAACAAATGCATCACAGCTTGCACGCGCACATAGGCATGGAAAGCGTGGATCTTTGGAATACAAACGCAGACGTTATCCCTTTGAGGTTTGCCGATCAACGGAAAATAAGTTACAATGTGCTTTGCAGACATTAACTTAGAAATACGCGCTTGATTTCACTTCATCTGATTTATTTATTTCATGTTTTACTGAGCATTTCTATGTAGTGGTTACCATACTGGATAGGTATGTTACTTCCGAAAACTCGCGTTTTCATTCTAGCCCTAATAAATAACAAATAAAATACGCTATTTGTGTCACTGACATGTGCAACATCAATATAAATGTGTCCCTGAATTTGGTGATTCTACGAACATGCCCGCAAGTCGGCAAGGGCATTTCAAAGTAATAAGTGTTATCAGGAAGATTAAAAGCAGACTACATTTAAAAGTAGTTTTGTATTGGTTGTTAATATGATCAACATGTATGTACTTGTTATATCATATATTGCATTTAGTACTCAGTCTCTTCATTAGAAAGGTTGATACACATTTCATGTACACGCGGACAATATACGTACATCCTAGATTATGTCAAACAGTTGCATTATAAGAAGTGTTTTTCAATCTTGGAACAAACATATGTTTGAAAGCCGTGAATGCGTAAATACTCTTAGCTGTGTCATTGTCTTATATCCGTCTTGTTCCGTTTTGTTCAATATGCATATATACGTAATTTGTTTCATCAATAATCTAAACAAGAATAATACTCTTAAGACACCATAGACAGTCTTTATATGGTAGACGGTTTAAATAACAGTAGTTTATATTTATTTTTTATTTCAATCATGGCTGTGCTTGAAATCAAATAGTTTATAACCTTACCAACGTTAATAGGAGTACAATAATGGATTGCTAAAGTTATTGATAGATGGTACGTCGCTCTCAATCCCAATATGGAACTCTTTCATTTCAAGTGGTGACGTCACTCTCAATCCCAGTATGGAACTCTTTCATTTCAAGTCCAATCATGATGAACAGGGCTGAACAATCAATTTCGTAATGAAAAATGTCGTAAAAGGTACTCGTTCTTATAACGTGTCGCGTCCCCAAGCAACCGCAAATTGAAAACATCCCATCCACTGTAACCAACATGTTTGCAACTGGCGTAACAAATGAAACGTTGAGAACTGTTGTTACATGCATGATCGACCTGACAATGGTAGTAAGTCATTCACCCTGACAAGTGCCAGCTTTTCAGGATTGAAAGTTAACATTCTAAGAAAGCGTTTAAGATTATACGAAGCAGATATTAAGGAACTATTGATATATTTTGTACCGGATTGGATTCAAAAGTGTGCGTTATTCGATTAGTTAACACTATCTTTATTGCAGACACTATCCTTTCGTTCAAGATAACCATCTCATACAACGAAAGGTCCACTTAAATATTTAACAATAATAGTGTTTGTCAAATACGTGTTTAAAAGTTAAATATGGCGGACATAATAATTCCGTTCAAGCAAAATCTTCGCCAAGCTTTAAATTTGGTACTATTATAAATAAACGAATTCATAAATTTCATTTATGTTTCTATGTTTGAAATGCAGACCAATAACAATGTTAATGTAAATAAAAATTCCCATATGATAATGTTTAAAAGTAATAAAGGACTCATATTAAAAAGCTGATGAAATACATTTTCCTAATGAGCAATTTATGCTTCAATAATTTTCAATGCATTTATCAGCTAGTTGCAAAACTATAATTTATAACACGCAGGAATTATAAATTAATTTATATTGGAGCTTCTTTCTAATTGTTAAGATCGTGACTGGTGTGTAACCCGTAATTGCCAATATTAAATTACTGCTTTGTAACCCAAATTACCGAAGTTGAATCATTCTTTAACAAGATCGGAACAAAGCAGCTGCATTTTGCACATGCTAAACTTTAATGACCTAATATTTAATATATTAGAGCATTCAGGTTCCGAGTAGTAACGTATCGTTAAAGATTTTATTTATATTATTGTTTTATTTCAACATATTTCAGTATTTTGTTCGCATGATTGGTATATTGACCAAGCGTCCTTTTGGGAATTTACCTACTTTCGTAGCGTCGTTTGCAGATTTTTTTGGAATTTATAAAAAGGTCAATATAAGTCAGAGACGTTCGTGCGAGTACAAGCATACCGTATAATACCGTATATTGGAACTTTATGTTTTTGTTGTGACTAAATTGTTGTCCGTTTTCCGGATGTATCTGTGATTTGCGTAGCGACATTTTGGCCACATGACCTACTTTCACAGCGTGGGTTAACAATATTTATATTGAAAGCACCTCTTGTACCTTTCAGTGACAGGGATCAATATAATAAATATATATTAACAATGCATACCTCTATTGTGTTGTTGGGTCACTCATTTATAAAACGCTTTCATTTCTGGTGTGCATCTAATCACAAACAAAATGTTAATTTATCAACTGAACGGATACAAATTTACTGGCATGGTGTAGGTGGGGGCATTCTCCTTCCCAAAAACAAACCTACATCCCTGTCACAGGCAAATTACCTGGTCTCTTAGATTGATATTGCTATCACCTTTGTTGAGGCTGGAAGCAAACATTTATTTGACAATTCTTTATCTGTTCAACAAATAGTTCATGCACTGCTAGATCTTGCAAACACACGTCTGAAATCTGGCAGCAAACTGGTAATTATTGCCGAAATTTTGCAGCGCCGGGATGCCGGTATTTTTAATATGCGTGTTCATTGGGCAAATGCTCTCATTTCAGCATGCTGCCAGCTGTCTTACCATATTTTTTTCTGGACGCATTCAATGAACCATTTTAACATTCGTTTTACAGAGTCGTTCGTGTACACGTTCATCCAATACGGGGCATGCCACGCTATTTTATGTCTGTGCGCAGTGCTTTGCTTTTTGCAGAACTTCGCTTACCGAAGCCCAGTGGGACAACGTTTCCATAGTTTTTGTTTACAGATTTCATCTTCAATCTCCATTATCACATTCTTGTTGATGTATTTTCAGATTAGACAACCTACATAACTTGCTTGATCCATTTTCCGGAGTGGACTGACAGTGTAAATTTAACCAAAAAATTGCCCTCTACTTGCAATTCTGATACTGCCAGCTTTTGCAGTGTGTGCCTGTGGTTCAACAACAACGGCATGTAATGTCAATGCCATCTTACATTGCTAGTATTTTACCTGCCATACTGCAGGGGTGTATAAACTATCAACATTAAATTCTCCTTTCAGTATATTTTGAGAATTATGGGTTTTATTACCATGTACTGTCTTTGTACATTATTACTCGGGTTTGTTTATTAACCCACTACACTTTTCGGGTATCGGTTGTGTACCCATTACATTTTATTTGGGTATTGGTTGTGTACCCATTACATTTTATTCGGGTATCGGTTGTGTACCCATAACATTTTATTACTCGGGTATTGGTTGTGTACCCATTATATTTTTGGGTGTATTGGTTGTGTACCCATCACATTTTAGTCGGGTATTAGTTGTGTACCCATCACATTTAATTCGGGTATTGGTTGTGTACCCTTCAGTATACATTACGCATGATGTTTATTGCGTTTATTTCACCCTGGGTATTGGATGTGTAGCCATTACATTTTAAGCGGGTATTGGTTGTGTACCCCACTTTATATTATACATATGATATTCACTACGTGTCTGCTGCTTGCCTAGGATTATCTAAGGCATGGCTTTCCTACCCATTACGGTTCATTTACATTAGTTGTTCTTTGATTGCAAGTGGTGACTTTAATTATTAATTCTTAACTTTCGTTAAAATTATACTTGTCGTTTTAGTACGATGCCGAAGGCAGATCCACGGACAGCAACCAGTGGGAAGCGGAGAGCAACCAGGAACACCACTGAAGAGCCACCATCAAAACAAAGTCGCCATGCCGACCTGCTTGCACAGGCCACCTCCCAGGACAGGGAAGTCCTGAAGGAGATTCAGACACTAATCAGTGCTAACAAGACAGACGGTACGGCTCAGTCTTCTGTTTCATCTGATGCTGCCAGTAATGACATTATGTCTCTTTCTTCTGACACAGAATGCTCAAACTACCGGTATAAATATCAGGATCCCGTAAACCTTGGGTTCTCAACAGTACATTCACCTCTGGAGGCTAACACAATTTCTAAAATCGCAAATGGCGAATTTGTAGACTTTCCTTTCCATATATATAAGGAACACACAAAAGAAAAAACAACCATACAGAAAACTCAAAATTCTACAATAACTTCAAGGCGTCAAGAAGGCAAATTCACAACATCCATCAATGGAATTCTGCATTTCAAATATATGCAGACATCTACACAACGAAATACCCCACTCAGGCTCCACAACTGTTTCGATATATGTCCATTGTCCAAAATCTCTCCAACACTACCAGAAACTGGCTGTCATATGACGAGAAATTCCGCCGTCTTCGGACTGCCTGCCCATCCATCCCTTGGGGTACCATCCATACGGAGACCTTTCTTTTCTGTTCCGCAGTTTTCTGCCTGCCAGCCATGAAACAGTGGCCTCATTTTGTTGCCCAAATGCAGGGCTACTCACCTTCAACCATCAGCAGTCAGCAGTCATCTGTCCGCAATCTCGTACCGGCATCTTTTAGTTAACTTGCCAGACCCTTGTAACTCATTCTTAGTGCGCCACTTAGTACTTGGAGCGCACAAGTCAAACAGTAAACATGACTGCCGGAAACCAATACTGCTGGAAGACATCACTCGCCTCATTTTCGCCACTACCTTAGTGTTGCCACACAACCCCTACATACAACTCATGTGCCAGGCAGTAATCCTGATAGCATTTCATGGATTTTTTCGAATGTGAGAGCTCCTTCCAGCCAAACTGGGTATGGGTCGTGACGTGGTTCAGTTCAACCACGTTGAAGCAAAGAAAAAATCAGTCCTTATTCGGCTTCATAAGCATAAGACCAACAAAACCCGTAAGCCAGTGACTATCATCATTTTGCCTTCACACGCCGCCTGTCCGGTTCGTACATTGCACAAATATTTGAAGTTCAGAGGCAGTCATGCAGGACCATTATTTACTCTATCTAACAACTCTCCAATCACTCTTGGATCTTTTAGACCCATATTTAATATAATTCTGCAATTTTCAAACCTGTCTAACAAACAGCACACCTTTCATAGTTTGCGAATTGGGGCCTGCACGCAAGCTGTTCTTTCTGAAAAAAACAACTGAACAATAAATATAGCGTTCAGGCGTTACATACGGCTGACTCATATAGCCCCATCACTCATGTAACAACATAGGTATACCACACATCTGTAGTTTACTGTTGAAGGTGTTGATTGTGTGCCTTCCAGTCATCACCACTGTTACAAGGTTATGGTTTTGTATTTGCCTTTATATTCTGTTTTATTCTGATTATTAGGTTTAAGTAAGATGTTGCACATTGCTACTTTGTAAATATTTTTGTATATATCATGTATTTGAATTACTGGTTATGGTAATTACATTATGGTCATGTCTTTGTCTTGCCACATCAGCGGGTTATACAATGCTTAATCAGGCAGAATCATGTTATTACGTGTATGTTTTGAATCTTACACTACATTATAATCAGTTATGTAATTTTCTTTCAATAGTTTTCGTTATATGTCATTGTGCACATAATTGTTCATATTTCATGACCTTATTTTACTAATACTTCTCGTGTATTTGTAGTTCATTCATTTTGACTTTGGGATTTACAAACGCAAAACTCGTGCAATTACAAACATTACCGATGGGCTAATTTTATATGTCCAATAATTTACTTTCACACCGCGTAGTACTTACTAAATGTTTTGTAAATAATTCATCCTTAAAATTGTTCAGTCGGTCCACATATGATCTCATCTCGTGTTTCATTCAAATTTGTTAACTCTTGTTTCTAAGGACCATGCTTTTACTTCAATAACAGCTATTACGTATGATCTCAATATCGAATATGTTTCGTTCTGTCATCTTATTTTGTAGATTGTTAAGTTTTGTTATGATCTGGTGCCTTATAGTTTATACTCTGAACGTTTACCTTCAAGCTAGTCATCCATCATCTACTTACAGGCTGCTCAATGTCATGAATTCGTATCTAGTCACTCTTGTCTGCTTTTTGCATATATTTAAGGATTTTAAACATTGTTGTATTGCTGTTTTTTTTTATATTCTTGTATATAATAATAATCACTATACTTACTGCAAGTATTACTACAACATGCTTGTAAATATGTATATATTTACCTACATTTTACATCTCCCGATCCAGGATTTTAACTAAGACCCATAACACTTTTCTTTAATGGTTTGCGCTCTCCCTTTCCTTGGTTGGACGGTTTTATGTACTTCGTGGTTCGTCCAACTTTATGGGACAATTTTGCATACGGTTCTATATATATTGCGTTTCAAATTTTTTCTTTGTTTTAATAAACGACGATTGACGCTTTTGCGTCAGCCCTTTTCAATCCAGTTTGCTTGTTGTATAGTTCATTGTCCCACAAATGAACTCGGAATGTGGAAAGCGCAAATATAAAACTATAATTTATAAGAAATAGGAATTATAAATTAATTTATATTGGAGCTCCTTCTTATTGGTTAACATCGTGACTGGTGTGTAACCTATAATTGACAATATTAAATTACCGCGTTGTAACCCCAAATTACCGGAAGTTGAATCATTCTTTAACAAGATCGGAACAAAGCAGCTGCATTTCGCACATGCTCAACTTTAACCACCATCCCTCCCCTTCTTCCTGCGTCATCGTTTTACTGTACATTAAAATGATTTGACACGTATTATCTTTTTATTATGTATTGCTTTTGTTTACTAGAAACTTTGTTTATTTTGCAAACTTACCACCATGTTGCATAATATGACATTTTGTAACTTGCTTAATATATTTTATGGACTTTGTGGTTCGTCCAACTTTATGGGACAATTTTGCATACGGTTCTATATATATTGCTTTTCAAATTCTGTTTCTGTTTTAATAAACGACGGTTGACGCTTTTGCGTCAGCCCTTTTCAATCCAGTTTGCTTGTTGTATAGTTTATTGTCCCACAAATGAACTCGGAATGTGGAGAGCGCAATTAAAAATAAAATGACCGATATGTGTTGAATTTATTATGGACAACCCGATATTTTGCATTAATCAGCTAGTTGCCAAATAACATGACCGATACGTCTTGAATAGATGTTATACATACCCATTATTTATTATGGACAACCCGATAATTGTGTATTTTCTGGAGTATTGGTGCTCAGCAGCTCCTGAAATTTATTGGCACGCCGTCGTGAAACCCAGCAATTTGTGCTTGTTAAACCGTATGGAATTTCAAATTGGTCGAAATCAACAGAATTGCACAACTTATGTCTATCAAAGTCAGACGTTTAGTTAGACAGCTGAGTGTCGGGTTTTGGGGAGCGTCATTAAAACTTTCATTGAGATACTTTATGTCAGTCATTCAAAGTTTGATAAACTCATTTGAAGTGGTAACTGTAAGAGAAATGTCTACAAAATAAGTAGCTTCTACAGTGCAGATGTAGTGATGGTGGTGGTCGTAGTTGTAGTTGAAATAGTAGTATAGTAGTAGTAGTAGTAATAGTAGTAGTAGTAGTAGTAGTAGTAGTAGTAGTAAAAGTAGAAGTTGTTGTTGTTGCTGTTGCTATAATAGTAGTAGTGCTTTTTTTAGTAGTAGTAATAGTAGTAGTAATAGTAGTAGTAGTAGTAGTAGTAGTAATAGTAGTAGAAGGAGCAGCAGCAGCAGCAGAAGCAGCAGTCCGAGAAATAGTAATTCGACCATTATTATACCCATGAACATTTGCACAGAAGTGTATCTACTGAACATATTCTTCAACTTCAGCATATTTCAATACCCAAGATAATTGAACTTGTATTAATTATATGGCTTCCACGTGAGGACAGGGTTTCCACTCTTATTACAAATGCTTTTGAAGAAAAAACCAGCGACACCAGCACTGTATGAGAACAAGTAAGTATGAACCTCACACAAAATCGAACGCTTAAGTAAGGTTTCATTAGACTTTGCCGCAAGACTTTAATATAAGGAAATATCTATTATTAAGCATTACAGGAGTGTTCGCCTGCCATTAAATCTCGTCGTTCGTCGCTGTCTTACATGATGTAATTGCAAAGTCGATCTCATTCCAATGTCCTTTGTTTTAAACGCGCAGCACTGAAACATGCCAACGTTGACTAAATAAGAGGTGCAGTGGACACTTACAGATCATGAGAAAAACACTGTCTTATATTTAGCTTTATTTAATTTATTTGACACAATATGTTTTACAATTCTGTCATATTATTTTTTAAAGATCCATTCACTTAAAATTCTACGAATTTTGATAGACTTTTGAAATGTATACTGACAACACAGTTGTAACTGTGTTAGTTTTGTGGCAGTTTGTACTGTACATAAGTCTTAAAGATATCTAGCAATTTCAAATAGGTATAATTGCACTACAGCAACATCAAAATGTTGTCAAAGCCAATCAGAACTTATATTCGGTTTTAGTACTATCTATTCTTTTCTGTCCTTTTGCGGAACTTTGTCTCTTATGTCTAGTACTAATACCACAAGAATGTGTCTGATAGAATCTGAATCATATCCATGATGACACGTGACACGTGACCCAAGGCCACAACATCATCTTTACATGATCTTAAACGCTAAATAAAACCATGCAAAAGCCCCAGCTATATAACCCCATAATAAAACTGTAAATGGAAAAGAATTAAACACTTATTCACAGAGGTTGTACTAATTGTCATGATTCAGAAAGAAGCCACTCCTATACGTGTCCTTCGCATATAAACGAACGTAAAACGTCGGTCGTAATTGGCGTTTATTTCTTGCAAGCCACAAGGGACGGTAAACACGTGAACAATAACAAGAAAAATAGGACTTCGTAATATGGCAATAAAATATTGGAATTAATCTGCTTTCAATAACATCTTAACGTTTATTAAGTGCAAACAATACATTTAAGCAAACAAGAGTACTAAGTTGTATAATTAAGTTGGTAATTAATGTCATCTTAATCATTATATTCCAAGCTTTTAAGACTTTTAAGACATTGCTGACCCGTACCACCCATGAGCTGCAAGTTACGGTCTTTGCTACGCAAATAAAGCATAACATTCATAATATTTAGCCTTCGAAGCAACTTAAACTGCATAGGTTTTTTTGTGATATCCCGCTGCCAAGAAACGTTTTCAACGTTGTTGACGTTAAATAAGTTATATTTAGTCAACTTTAGTTAAACGATTAGTACAGAAAATAATTATTATTATTATTATTGTTGTTGTTGTTGTCTTAAAAGTAATATTGAAATAAACTTAGCAATTTGACAATCAGCCGGAAGTTTTAGAGGCTTGTAAATTCGTGTCTGCAAAACGATCACCTCTGTTTGAATGCTAAGCCGTAAACTCATTGCAGATGCAATAAAAATGAATACATTGTTTTGCATAGAAAATCAGCATCAGCGAAGATAATTTTAGAACACCATTAAGGATGTTCGTATGTTTCTCGAAATAGTATGATCCTACTTTTTTGCAAAACCATTAGCCTCGGAGAACGTCATCGCCGCTTCTTTAAAAAGCTACGAATCACAAAATGCAGCCAATCTATATCATACGGTATATATCATCGTATATATTTTATAAGTCATTTTAAAGATTCAAAGAGGGAGAATTGTGAAGAATCTAGTTAAGAATAATACATATATAATACCAATGGCATGAACGAGTCTACGTACCTTCAAAATCACTCGGTTTAATGATCAACCTTTCGTTCTAAATATATGTTTATAAGTATATAGGTATTTTACATGCAAAATTTGCATTATGGCTAAGTTGTTGATTAATTAATTCTTACCTTTACTGGTCATGTTGGTGTACCTTATTCCAGAAAACCTTAGTCCATTTACTTAAAGACGAGATTGAAAATTTAAATTATGAATTCATTTCCAGCCTTGTTCTGCATGGAGAACTGTAATAAATCACTGTTCCAACTGCATTTAAAATATAATCATTTAATGATTTCTGTTGCAAAACTTCATTTAAAAATCTATGACAAAATATTTATTTACTGGCGTTTGTCATAACACTTCATTTTTCACTGACGCTTGCATTCGCCAGAGCGTCCAGAGATATTGATCACTGAAACTGTCGTCTGCGGCAGACAGGTTGCTATAGGGAAAGGCTTGCAGATGACAGTGGCAGCGGGTAAACTAAGATTGCTATGGAAGGGGTCATTTTCCGTCGCCTTCCAGCAGAAGTTGATAGTGTTATGACATTTCAATATCTCTGGTCTAAAAATGAAAATTACGGTTTAATTCATGCAGTTTATGAAAGTGCATTCACAATAACAATGCATGGGTCTACCAAAGGGCATCCATATGCTGCTCGACGTTATGACACAAGCCACACGGCAGTGTGTATTTCCTCTTGTGCAACTTGCTTTGCAGTTTGAACAAATGTAAACCGAAATGCTACTTTTAAATAATATAAATCATTAAAATATATATTCTAAATGTTTAAGGAGACTTTCATTTTTATATATTGCCATAACTCATTAAATCATATATTCTAAATGTTTAGGAATAAGACTTTTATTTCTGTATATTGCCATTGTTGTTCTTGCCGTATACTTTGTTTTCTAATACATTTGGTCAAATATGATTAAATAAACAACCGCGGTTTTTTGCCAGTTATAGATATGAACAATTAATAAACTGATCGGCTTCCTTTGCACAATTATTATTTATATTTTATACATATTTATATATGTTTAAAATTGCTCAACAAACGTTAATTTTAGCCAGTAAGTTTTTATTAGTAGTGAAAAGGTGCACAGGTGCACATAAAGATATTCGTTTTGTAGGCGTCGGCGTGGTACGGTAAACGTTCACTTTCCAACAACATGAATCACTTTTTCTGCACGTTCCATCCTAAAAGTAAAACATATATTGACATATCAAATAGATGTACATAATATATACAAATGGGTATTGGTAAAATTGTACAATAATAATAGTATTTTCTAGTTTACTGCAAAATAGGCTTGCAAAAGTAACACAGTCTAAACATGAAAAATATACTTATATAGCAAACCTGTCCTTGAAATAAATATACTGCTGAATGTGTAAAACATTTAACTGATAACTGACCTCCAAACTAACGATCACCTTTTAAAAAAGAGTTGCTAACACGCGTATCGAATTGTATATTTAAGTAAACTACTTTGAATTTAATGATAAAACACGTTTACGTTTTAGTGGTTTTCAATTCCATGCAGGCATATTTAAAACGCAAAATAAGATTTCCGTTTGTTCCAGTAATTAAAACGAAACTAAAATGATGTTTTCGCTGTATAAAATTGTAAATGTTGTGTGTAAATTCAAAGATGTTGTTGTTGTTGTTGTTTTTGTTGTTGTTTTCTCTTTAGATGCTAAATACTGGCGTTATACGTTTTCTGGAGAATTTGCAAAAAATATGACATGGTTTCTGGGTTTATTATAGACTTGAAATTGCTCAAATGTACCGTTGCTTGTTACTTACTTATTTACCATAAAGATGGATAGTTCTGATTTTTTAAGGAAGACGTACTGTAGTAAAGGTTTGTTAAATATTCATATGTCTTACTACCATAGTCAAAAATAGCCTAATATCGCTGCATACAGCAACACGATATTACATCTGTTGTTTTGTATCAAACTCGCCATGTTTTATATGACGATTAGGTTATTTTGATTGTGTTGTAACAAAAGTTTTGTAATTGGTTCCTTATGTTTGTTTATGTTCGAATGGAACTATTAACTATTGGAACTATTTAAACATGTTGAAAAAGAATTCAGTTTCTACAGCGATTTGATTTGAAACCATTAAAATTTAAACAGACGTGTCATTTACTGTTTTTTGTGTGCAATTCCGATGAGCAACACCTAAGATAGCATGGCGTGCATGAGGTTGAATCTGTGACAGGCACTCTTTAATGGGAGAGAAATCGTGGGACATCTCCCCCTTACTGATTTGTTTTGTTTCTAGACTGGTATAAAGATGCACTTTAGAGGGCATATGGCTATGATTGGAACGTATTTCCGTTTATAGAATGAAATACGTTACGACAACATATAATTCGCATAGTTTTTGATTGTTTGATCCTTTTCACGTTTACACGAATGCAGACTGTGTTTTTTATTAAAAAAAAGAATCTCAATGAAATTTAATTTCGAAACGTATTTGGCAGTTTTAAATGTTTGATTTTTGCAGCAGGATGTACGCCTGAGAACGCCCGTAATAGCATGTGGCATTCCCATCGCATGTAATGAACGTGACTTTGAAACCGTTATATATCAAAAGCTTAAAAGTTCTATAAAGCAAACCCACGTCATCTCACAGATGACATGTGACCGGCTATCACAGTGGTAATCCTCCCAGAGGTAACCCGAGGAACCCCACAATACTGCGCAGTCGTTCTCAAAGCTCTGGTGGTTCTGCGGTTGCCCAGGCGCCCAGTTTGTGTAGCCCTCTGTCAGAGGCCGATGGTCCGAGTACCACTTCCAAATACCCTCTACTTCATCGTCAGTCGCTCCCAGGAAGAAGAAGTTGTGGCGATCTATTAAAAGGAAACTATGTTTTATGTCATTGTTGCATATTCTTCCAAGACGAAAGCAGTTTTTAATGAAACATATTTAAAGTAATAACATTTGCAGTACGAGAGCACTTTCAAACTGAGTAAGCATATTTTTTTCTCCTTCCACTGTACTCGTATTTTTCATGATTACATCTTAATAAAGCATTGCCTTACATTTACAAAAATGTGCATATTAGTTTGTAAAGTAACCAATTGAGGGGATAATAACACCGTTTTGAAAATAACAATTCAAGCTAAAATCGTATTTGATTTAATTACTTCTCGGAAAACATTTTAAGACACTTTCACAATACCTGAAGGGTTTTTAAACAGACGAAGACACTGGTCTCTTAGGAAATGGAATTCCTCCTCCGATTCTATAGTCACCACATAGGAATTACCATGGGAATGACAATAGTGCTGAAAACAGGCATTCTTGAAGATAACCTAATCTTATCAACAGTACACCACGGCATAGTGTCTCAGCACATTGATGACTTTGCAATGCACCTGATGACTGTAAAATGTAAAATGAAGAAAGACAAGCAACCGCATTTAGAATGCAAAAATGTTATAGTTTTTTTTTCTTCAGTATTTTCTCCGAATTTGTAGCATGTCCCGATTGGAACGACTAGACATTAGAAGAAATTAGAAACAATTATTGACACCAATAATATTTAGGCCCTTATAACCAGTACTAGATCTCGGCAAGTGGTTTCAGTGTTTTGGAATATTTAGCCTATAACGTAGATATGGTAATGACAATCCATAGCTTATATTGTATAAAACGTTACTTAGTGTAACTGAAAAAAAAACGTTGAAATTCCTAAGAATGCTTTTACCTTTTCACTTGGCTGTTGGCATAATGTAGAAATAATGGAACATCGAGAAATACAGTACAATAAGGGAGACAACATCTCCTGGGAACGCTACTGTTTTTATGCGAGACAAAAGTAAATTACTGCATTGTGACCCTTAATTAAAAAGTGGGAAAAACGCCATATAAGTACCGTCGCTTCTGGCCAATCCACATTTATTTGGTCCGCAAAGAGGTAGCACGACTCTTGAAACGACACCCAACCGTCATAGTAACATCCCGTCGCTGTCATGGAAATGAGAAGTAATGTGCAAAACATGACGCAATACGATTTATTTAATCTGTTTACAATGATACTACACCCACTGTATGAGTGGTGGTTGACAAAAATACAACGTAGTCTCTGTCTGTTTCCATTATCACCCTATGACCGGGACTTTTTGGTCTTCAACTGCAGACGTCAGTTTTTGGTCTTCAACTGCAGACGTTAATAGAGCCACTTATAATTTAATCTGGTTCCTTTTTTGGAAGAATTGTAGTCCTTGCTTGTAAAAATGCATCACAAGAAAAAAACATGCCCACTTTTGTATAAAATTTGTTAGCAGCTAAGGAAGTCAAACCCAGGTGAACTGGTGTTTTACACAATTTCAGTTTTATTTTCAGGCGATTCAATGGTGTTGTTGTCCTTTTTGTTGTTGTTGTTGGTGGTGGTGGTGGTGGTGGTGGTGGTGTTTGTTGTTGATATTCTAAATAATGTTATTGTTTGTCAAAACAGTTCTAGTAGCATTTGTCCTTTTTTGCGATTTTTTAGTAAGCTATCATTGTATTCTTGTTCTGGAGCCCATGCGTTATATAATCAACGGGAGTCACGCTCGTTGTATTTCAAAACTTACTAATTAAAGTTCGTATACGACATTAATAGAATATTTTGTCAGGATATTACATAACAACGCTAAACTCAGTAATTTGACGTGATAGACTGTTAGAAAGCGTGTGTCTGAGAGCAAATTACGTCAGTTTTCACTTGTTTTGATCACATTTTCATGTAAACGTAAAACTGTATCAGGCTAAACTTCGACAATTGTATATATTTTCTAATTTAAATCATTTACGCGTATTGTGGATACATATGGCGGTTCCGTAAGGGCAGTCGTTTGAAAATATTTAATGCAAAAGCGGATAAATATGCAAATATTGAAAACACACGTTCGAAATGTTTACATTATCGGCCATATTTACCGGGAGGTCGCGCGTTACGTTAGAGAGAACCCTTTCGTTAAAATTGAGGTCGGTCGTTTTTCCTAACCAGTGTGAAATAAACTCTGTTCAAGTCACATTTCTTGTATGAAACACGTATCATATTGTCAACAAATGCACAGTTTAAATTCTATTAAAACTCCGGTTATTTACTTACCAAATAGAATGGTGGTGAAAAGGCAGAATAATACTAGAAACCACTTCATGTTCCTAATGGACCTGACTATACGTACAAGATGTTGACTAAACAGTATGTACTAGCCGTTTTTCCTACACTCTCAATTATGAACTACTGTAGATAATGTGTATACTTTTAAGGATGGCGTCCTGCTGTTTATGGAGTACACAGCATAATGTTAGCGAATTACACAATGTATATGATGTTTCCAAATGATACATCATGGCGACCTACTGAGATACAAAATGTGTACTAGAATTTGTGGTTACAAGGATTCTCTTGTAAGTTATATTGTAATTTAATGGTGACAATTGTATTGCTATTTATGTTATACCTAATTTAAGATGAGAAACGATAACACTTTTTACCTACTATTCCCATATTAGTATACATTTAATATGTTGTCAATATTGAGATAAACATAGCTGAGGCCTAAAACCAGTTACGTTTTAGTTCAGCAATAGTTGCTTACACTCCTCCACAGTTAACTGTGATTCAGTTAACATATTTAACATGCCAGGTTACTATCCTTCTGCGAAACTCAACTCGTAACAGGTACAATCTTGATAAAACCATTAAAAAAGAGTTTCAATAGTAATAACAGAAATTACAAATTAAATTGGAATCATGTTTTTTCTGCATTATTTCTAACGATATTTCAACGACCTATTTGTTCTGAAATGTGTTGTGAAGGTAGCTTTGGGAAAACTGCTCTCGAAAAACGGTCCAACTAAACTTATTATGCATGCACGTGAAAGAGACCTTTATAGAAAACATGTTAATGCTAATCTATCATTAACACACACTCTGTATTAAGATTTTAATTTAGAATTTAATTGGTCAATATCGAAATCTGAGTTTTCTAACACAAGTAAGGCGCACTTATTAGGTTTGCAAATGTTGCAACCAATTTAAAGTCCATTAGCCAACGGACATTATGACTTGTGTGAAACAAATGTACTTGCATGCATTTGCCTCTTACAAGAAGGACAGTGCTCTTTTATTTATGTCTACCATCCAATATCCATGAGAACAGGATTTATTTATTTGTTTATTATTAATATTTATAACTCTACTAATAATACCACTTTCTTTAACCATTATTGCAAAGAGGAAAAAAACACAAATAATGCGTTTTCCAGTATGCATAAACCAAGATAATGTTATCATAATATAATATATAAATATTTTTAATGGAAAATAAGATATTTTATTGTACTAGGTCTAAAGGGCAATGCATTTATAAGCGCGAACTGTCGAAGGTACGCCTCTTTAATTCTCACAGAAGCTAACAATAACATTCACACATTTGCCGTTTAAATTCATTAATCAACAGGAATTCATCCATTCTATTGTTGTCTGGTAACTGGGAAATGAATTAAAAAAACTGTCAGTTTTGCAATGGAGTAATTAAATGAAACTTTCCGAGAAAGTTAAAATTAATCATTCAAAAGCATTCTTTAAGCTATTGCAAAGAATAAAGAAGCTTTGATGAAGTATTTTTTGGCAGCATGGGTCTAATTAAGATGATATTTTCATAGGTAAATTTGGTTGTGAAATATTTTCTTTGACCAATGCATTTGTCTACAACATTCAAATATACTAACAGTAGACTGTTTGCCAAACTTATCGACGTTTCTTCCCTGCTTCGCGATTTTAATGTAGCGAAGCAGTGTCGGAAACTCTGCGAAGTTTTGCAGATTGTAACTAAAATTAAAAAAGGTTGGATCGCTTTTTAGTGTTTTTAGTGTTTGTTTAAAGTTTGTAAACAATTATTGCTAGTTATTTCCACTATATATAGGTTATTTTATTTGCATTAAATTTGTATTTATATAGTGCCCAATTATGATACTTTAACCTCTTTTTTTGCTAATTAGTATGCATTTACCGCTGAATTGAATCATTGTCTTGAATGGTATGTCTCTTTAATTAGGTACGCATATACCAACACCCTGATGATTACTGATCATTAATCTAATGATGTCGACACCATTGTTATATATACCACAGAGTGTCACAGAATAATGTAAACTGTTATTTGCGAGAGTATACTTAACACAACTTGAATGGAACAGGAATGAAAACCGTGATTGGAAACAATTAGCAATCAAACAATCATATTAATTACCAAGCAAATCGTTGTTCGTGTGTCGCACCGTGGACGTCACATATTGTTATTGAATGCAATTAAGGAGACTTTGAAACTGGTCTCCTGTAAAGCAAACTCACGGCATCTCACAGATGACATGTGACCGGCTATCACAGTGGTGATCCTCCCAACGGTACCCCGAGGAGCCCCACAGCACTGCGCAGTCGTTCTGAAAGCTCTGATGGGTCTGTGGCTGACCCTGGGCCTATAGTTTGTGTAGCCCTCTGTCAGTGGACTATGGTCCGTGTACCACCTCCAGATACCCTCTACTTCATCGTCAGTCACTCCCTGGAAGAAGAAGTTGTGACGATATATTTAAAGTTTGTTTTTTTAATTGTTGCATATTTCTCGAAGACCAAAGCAATTTTTAATGAAACCTGATTTAAGTAACCACTCTTGCAGTATGATGACACTTTTATACTGATTACGCATTTTTATCTTCCATTGTATTCTCATATTTAATTCTTAATAGAGCATTGTGTTTCTTTTGGAAAAATGTGCGTATTATTTTATAAATTAAACAATGTAGAGGATAACTATGCCGTTGTTAAAGTACCGATACAAGCTAATTTCGTATTTGAATCAATAAAGGTTTTTCAGACATGTTCACAATATATAAATGGGTAGACGAAGACACTGGTCTCTTAGGTAATGGAATTTTTCCTCCGATTCTATAGTCACCACATAGAAATTAACAATAAATTGAGTACAGTAAGGGAGACAACATCCCTTGGGAACGTTACTGCTTTTATATGAGACAAAATGATATTACTGCATTGTGACCCATAACTAAAAAGTGGGTAAAAAGCCATTAAAGTACCGTCGCTTCTGGCCAATCCATATTTATGTGGTCCACAAAGAGGAAGCACGACTCTTGGAATGACATCCAACCGTCATAACAACAACCCGTCGCTGTCATGGAAACAAAAGGTAATGTACAAAACATGAAGTAATCAGATTTAGTGTGTTTACAATGATACTGCACCCGCTGTAGGACACGGCAACCAAACGCTCCTGCGTGCCACCAGCCGGTGGCTCGGAGAAATGAGCGTTTCCGCTTCCGTTTTCAAAACCACAACAGCGAGTAAGTTTGGTTTTTATTCATGTTTTATGGCATTTTATGAAAAAATCTGAGACAGTCGTTCAACCTTTAATTGAAATAAGAATATATATGCAAAGTAGAGTCCAGAAATTCTCCATTTTGAAAAACTACCATCCTTTTTCCTGACCCATGGTCGAAAGTGAACGAAGCAAAGTCACTAAAGTAATCCATTTTGTACGAAAACAATATCCATACTCAAAATCTAAGACCCATACATGTCCCACCCCCCCCCCCCCCAGCTCATTTGCAACATTTTTAAGCAATTAGCAACAGCTAAATCAAGTAATGACCGAAAATTACTGGTACCACGCATGAGGTGCTTGGTGCCACGCCGGAGCGATTAAATATTGAGTATTTGTAGCTTCATGAGACATCGACATACAATACTAGTGCTTGGCATTATATTGAATATGCCCCCCTCCCCCGAAAAAATTTCGGGGGAGCATAAAGTCGCCGCTTTTTCAGTACGTCCGTCCGTCCGTACGTCCGTCCTTCAGTCCGTCCAACTTTCTTGTATGGGCTATTTCTAAGAAACTACTAGTCGGAATTCACTAGGTTTTTAAAACCTTCAACAAATCACAGGGTAAATCATCACAGATAGACCAATCATCGCATGTTCCGGTGCTATTTTTATATGACACGATTTTATAATTACTACATGTAGTTATTAGTTTAAGTATATCTGCTTATTTAATTATGCTTATTGTATTTAACTTGCAATATCCGTGTTTGATTGAAGATAACTGATTTACAATGTAAGCGGTTCATGAATGGTGGTTGATTCCTTTCTCAGCCACGCTGAAGTTGCGGCGTTGTTTCTGGAGCAGGATTTGGAGCAGTTTGAGCTTTCGACTCCATCACCTCATAAGTATTGCACTCGATCTGAGTTCGCATACTAATCGTTTCGATCCTTGTGACAGTACTCTTCTGAAAAACGACAAGAAATTATTTTACATCATGTAGTAAAAAGATTAAGAACATTGCAATATCTTACAAATTCAGGTAAGGTCATTTCGATACAAACACAGCCCTATAATATCAATATTAATTATTCATATACATTGGAATGAAAGTTTGGTGAAACAACAACATCAAACTTGATATGCAATATATTTCTTTTCATCATTCGTGCCTGATTAATAAAATAAACGTAACCTGAACTTGTGTGTGGTTTTCAAAATTAAATGGTTGATAGGATTTTGACTCCACACATCTGTCTTCACACTAAATAGTTAATACATCATTCAACATCCCAATGATATAATCACACTGTTGAATTGTCTCCATGCAATTATAAGATTGTCCTATTATCTAATTTATGTACTTGTGTGTGGTTTTCAAAATTAAATGGTTGATAGGATTTTTACTCCACACATCTGTCTTCACACTAAATAGTTAATACATCATTCAACATCCCAATGATATAATCACACTGTTGAATTGTCTCCATGCAATTATAAGATTGTCCTATTATCTAATTTATGTGTATGAATAAGTAATATTTATGGATTTTTTTCTGGCACACTACAGACTCGTGGGGTGTATTTTTGCACAAAATTGTTATCACCTTAAGTATAATGTAGTCACTTTTCTTTGGGAAATCCCGTAGAAAACCCGTGGTTTCTTCAGTTTGTACTGCATGTTATCAAATACAGTAGTTACGAGGTCGGAATCCCAGTTTAGACTGCATCTGTCAATATCAAAATAAGCCGAACCCATTTGTTTTATAAGTACTCAATAAACGCTCCTGCGTGGCACCACCACCTCATGCGTGGCACGAGTAATTTTCGGTCATTACTTGGTTTAGCTTATGTTAATTGCTTGAAAATGTTGCAAATGAGCTGTTGGGCATGTATGAGTCTTTTATAGTTTGACTATCTGTATTGTTTTTGTTCAAAATGGATTATTTTAGTGACTTTTCTTCGTTATTTGCTTAGTTCTCTATCGACCATGGGTTAAGAAAAAAGGATGTAAGTTTGTCAAAACGGAGAATTTCTGGACCCTACTTCGCATATTATGTTCTTAATTCAATTTAAGGTTGAACGACTGTCTCAGATTTGTCTTTAAAATGCTTTAAAACATGAATAAAAATCAAACTTACCTCGCTGTAGTGGTTTTGAACACCAAAACAGAAACGCTCATGCGAGATTTCTCCGAGCCACCGGCTGGTGGCACGCAGGTGCGTTTGATGACCGTGTAGGATTTGTTGGTGACTAAATACAACGTAGCCAGTCTCTGTCTTCTTCTATTGTCACCCTATGGCCCATTTGGGACTTATAAACGTCCGTTTTGGACTTTGGTTTCAAACCGAAATGGACCTAGCCACTTATAATTTAATCTGTTAAGAGGAATTGTAGTCTTTGCTTGTGGATATATGCGTCACAAGTATAAACATGCCGTCTTTTATGGTGTACCGTTTGGGTCAAAGTAAAAATATGCCAGGTTAGTTTAAACCTATTTATTTTAGGCCGATTGTGTCGAAAGCTTGAGGCTTATTTTGTCAGGTTGCTATAAATAGATACACATGCAGGTACAAAATTGGACCGACATGGGTAATTTTGTACCTACTTGTCTACACTAATACCTGTAGGCACATTTACAAGTACATTTACAGATACAATTTATACCTACATGTACAAATACCTGTCGGCACATTATTATTCCTACAGATAAATACAGTGAAATTTGTTATAAAACACACTATTTCTACTTGTTTAATTCATTAACAAAAGTATTATTTGTTTCTTAATACTATACTGATATAGTTAATATTAGTATTAAACTAGTTAACATTACAATAAATAACAGTAATACTGAAGTAAGACTGTGTGCTTAATTTTGATTTGAATTGGAAAAATATACCTACAGGTACATTTTATACCTGCAGGTATAAATTTAGACCTGTAGGTACAAAAGTATGCCATTTTGTTGTTGTTGTTTGGTGAAAGTTGTTCTTAATTATCATATTGTAAGAACATATCTACTATGAGTTGCAAATAGGTATAATTCACAAATAGCACAGACAACCACGAGTGTTGTAACTGTAATGGTGCATAAGTTACATGTATAACGCTTTGTTTGGTCACTCTTATAGTTCGACCATTGCTCTGTTGTATTGTACCTAGTATATGTATACTTATCGGCTAACTTATTATCTTATATGTCAAGATAGAGACATCTTAAAACATGTTAATTATCGTTAAATGTACACAAATACCATTTAAATTATGTCGATCTGCAATTTATCACAAACACCTACGCTTCAGCGTTACCATTGGTTTAACAAATGTTTAATAGTTCCAAAACTATAATGGTAATAACCGATATAAGTCATAAATATGTTTATTGCATCACTATGCAACACTGTGACACTTGGATGGTAGAAATTCGCTGGCTGTAGCCACCCGCTGTATGGCGTACCATGAGGTTTTAAAGTCACGAATTCTTCCTTAGGAACAATTAATTCTTCCTAAGAAATAATTATTTCTTCCTAAGGAACAATTAATTCTTGCTAAGTAAGAATTATTTCTTCCTGAGGAATAAATAATTGTTCCTTAGGAAGAATTAAATATTCCTTACGAAGAATTCGTGACTTTTGACCCGTTCAGCCGCGTAAATTGAATTATTCCTACAATATTTGAATTCTTCCTATGATTTTCGAATTCTTCCTATGATTTTAATTCTTCCTATGAATTTCAAATTATTCCTGCAATTCGTATTATTCTTATTATTATCATTATACTATTATTATTATTATTATTTGTATTAGTAGAAGTAGCAGTAGTAGAAGTAGTATTTAATTGCGTAGTTTATTTTGTTTAACATTCTATTCATAAATAATACATCTTCTACTGATATCGTAAAAAAAAACTAGTACATAGCATTTCATTTTATTGATTTTCTCTTTTTTTTCTATTATTATTATTATTATTATTGTTATTATTATTCTCCTACGGTATTTTCAAGTTAATCTGATATGTCCCTTTACAAAAATTGAATTCTTCCTTTGCTCGTAACAGCCAATCACGAATTCTTCCTAAGTTGTAAACAGCCAATCGCAAATTCTTCCTTAGTTCTTAACAGCCAATCAAAATTCGTGTACAAAAATCCCGCCAATTTCAGACGCATGTTGGAATCCCACAATGCATTTCAGCACAGAAATTTTATTAATCTGATTGTTAGAATGACTTACTATTTTCTAACTGTAATCTAAGCGCGTTGAATTAAACTGAAGGGGAAGACAGTTTTTATCTTTATTCTGATCAGGTCTGCCTGTGTCGATTAAACATAATGAAATGTAGAAGTTTACTTGCGAAGTTAACTGCTAAAAGCTCGCGCCAAACAGTGCACTGTTCTCAACATTGCAAGGGGGAATATAGCGGGCGACTACAGAACCTCTTTTACAAGATACAAATATTGTGCTGTCTCGGAAATTTGAAAAACAAACATACGACACTACGTCGCCGCAAAAACGCCTGGTTAAGCGTTTATGTGGTAATTTTAGGTGCATGTACAAAACGGATTCGTTTTCACGGCGATGTGAAACGCATAAAGCAATCGATGCTTATATGCGACAGGACTGTGTCTATTTAACGCATAAAGACAATTTACATCAATAACTTATAACGCGCATACCCATCTTTCATTCCAGAATCGATAATTCTGGGCATGTGGAAATACCTGGGGACACAAAATACTAAATATCTTTTGATATCGCTTAGGTTCCAACGGTTTTAGAAAATTATATATTATTCTAACGATATACTGACTGTTTTACAATAAAAGTGTTTTAACAAACTTTTGTTCCTTTTTTAAGTTAAAAACACGCACCCTCTGTCAATATAAACAGAACAAAATCAATGAATCTTTCGGTGGGTTATCTGATTCTTTCTTTATGTGTATCGTTCCTGATACGAGCATCGCGTAGGTTCCAACGGTTCGAAAATATACAATAATTCAACTGTTTATCTTTGTAATTTATTTTAAAATAAACAAAAAATAGTTTGGTCCCTTGACATTAAAGTTTCAATATGCAGTGAAATTTTGTCGAATATTTACACACTGTTCAAGTTTTATGGCACCTCCCGCGGCTTATCTTATGGGATACCCGGGGTGCCTATTGGTGTTATCGCGGTATCGCACCATGAAAGTAATACACAGGATGTATTTGGTGACACGGAGACATATTAGATATAAGATAACAAAAAGTGTGGTTATTGTCATAAACACAAGTAGTCATTTTTATATGAACAGGTCTAGTACATGTTACGGTGATGATAGAGAGAATCCCGATGGTGGTAATAGGGAAGATGATGGTGGTGATAGTGATGATGATGGTTGGGATATGGATGATGATGGTTGGGATAGGGCAGAAGATTGTGTTGTTAGAGAGGAGGCAATGGTGGTGATACTGAGGATGTTGGCTGGGATAGGGATGGTGATGGTGATGAAAGAAATGATGATAATTGGGATTGGGGGATGATGGCGGTGATAGGGATGATGATGGTTGGGATAAGGCAGATGATCGTGGTGATAGAGAGGGGGTAATGCTGGAGATAGAGAGGACGATGGTTGGAATAGGGATGATGATGATTGGGATACGGATGATGATGGTAGGGATAGGGAGGAGGATGGTGGTGATAGAGAGGGGGTAATGGCGGTGATAGGGATCGAGGATGCTGGTTGGGATAGGGATGATGATGGTTGGGATGGGGTGATGATGGTTGGGATAGAGAGGATGATGGTTGGGATAGGGAGGATGATGGTTGGGATAAGGAAGATAGTGGTGGTGATATAGACGGGGATGATGGTGATTATACAGAGGGGTTGATGGCTGTGATAGAGGGTGATGATGGTAGTGATAGAGAGGGGGATGATGGTTTGTTAGGGATTATGGTGGTAATATAGATGGGGATGATGGTGATGACACAGAGGGGGGCTGATGGTGGAGATAGATAGGGGAATGATGGTGGAGATAGAGAGAAGGATGATGGTGGTGATAGGTATTATGGTGGTGATAGAGAGAGGGATGGTGGTGTGATAGAGATGGTAATGGTTGAGATAGAGGGGGAAGATGGTGGTAAAGGGGAGGATGATGGTTTAGATAGGGAGGATAATGGTGGGGATAGGAAGGATGATGATGGAGATATGAATGATGATGGTGGAGATAGGGAGGAGGATGGTGGGGATATGGAGGATGATGTTGAAAATAGGGATGATGATGGTGGGGATTGTTAAGAGAATGGTTGAGATAGCCGGGATAACGGTGGGATAGAGAGGATGATGGTGGGGATATGGAGGATGATGGTGGGGATAGGGAGGATGATGCTGGGGATAGGGTAGATGATGGTGGATAGGGAGGATGATGGTAGTGATAGCGAGGATGATGGTGGTCACAGCGAGGATGATGGTGGTATAGAGAGGATGATGGTGGAGAAAGGTAGGATGATGGTGGGGATAGAGAGAATAATGGTGGGGATAGAGGGGATGATGGTATAGATAGGGAGGATGATGGAGAATATAGGGAGGATGATGGTGGGGCTATGGAGGATGATGTTTAAAATAGGAAGGATGAAGGTGGGGATAGGGAAGACGATGGTTGTAATAGCCGGAATGACGGTGGGATAGGGAGGATGATGGTGGGGATAGGAAGGATGATGGTTGGGATAGGGAGGATGATGGTGGGGATATGGAGGATGATGGTGGGGATATGGAGGATAATCGTGGGGATAGGGAGGATCATGGTAAAGGTGGGGAGGATGATGGTGGGGATGGGGAGGATGATGGTGGGGATGGAGACGGGGATGATGGTGGTTATAGAGATGATGATGATGTGGGGATGTGGAGAATGATTGTGGGGATAGAGGGGGATGATCGTGGGCATAGGGGGGTTGATGTTGGGGATAGAGGGGATGCTGGTGGTGATAGCGGGAATGATGCAGGGGATAGGGAGGATGATGGTGGGGATTGGGAGCATAATGGTGGAGATAGGTAGGAGGATGGTAGAGGTAGGTAGGATGACGATGGGGATAGAGGGGATGATGATGGGGATAGAGGGGATGATGGTGGAGATAGGGAAGATGATGGTAGAGGTAGGTAGGATGACGATGGGGATAGAGGGGATTATGATGGGGATAGAGGGGATGATGGTGGATATAGGGAAGATGATGGTGAAGATAGGGACGACGATATAGGGGATAGGGAGGATGATGGTAGAGATAGGGAGGATGATGGTGGGGATAGGGAGGACGATGGTGGAGATACGGAGGATGATGGTTGGGTTAGGGAGGATGATGTTGGTGATAGAGACGAGGATGATGTTGGCGATAGAGAGGATGATATCGGGGATATGGTGGATGATTGTGGCGATAGAGGGGGTGATCGTGGGGGTAGGGAGGATCATGGTAAAGGTAGGGAGGATGATAGTGGGGATAGGAAGTATGTAGGAGTGTAACAGTATTAGAAATCGATATAACGATATATTGCGATATTTGTTTCATTCAGCATGATATTTATTGCGATATATTGCGACTTTTATATCTATGTATTTTATCAGCTTAAGACTGTTAAACTCACTTTGAACAGCGCAGTATTTTATAGGATCCGTTTTAGTATCACCAATGTTAATGACAGGCACCGCAACAGCAAAATATAAAAATCAGATAGAAAAGCAAATCAAATATGACCAACACTCTCAAATCGCTTGTCATGGTCGTACACTGTATTTATTATATTACATATAGTGAGATTTATACAAGTACATGTACCCCAGTCATGGTGTATATGTTTTCTGCTTAAACTATGTATGCATTTCACTCTTCAGTTTAATGGAATGTATCAGGTTTATTGTATTAATTTAAGCATAATCATTTAACAGAATACATGTGTAAACCAAACACAAATGGGAAATTATTGGTCGCTAGAACAGTCTATTATGGTCGCTCTTTTGACCTGCACCCTTACAAAACTATCAACTTAACAAATGAAAATAGGAAAATGGCTCTGCACTTCACAATAAGGGTGTTTGATTAAGTTTTGGAATCAATATTTTAACAGGGGTTAACACGAAATTGCAGAATAAAATATTGCAATATACCAGTATACCGGTATATCGCGACACCCCTACAAGGATGATGGTAGATAGGGAGATGGTGGTGGGGATAGGGCGGATGATGGTTGAGATAGGGAGGATGATGGCTTTACATATTCTATCAGAATTGCTCACTTGGTGCACTATTTTCGGTTCATAATATCAGTCAGTTTTGCCCATGCCATGCCATAGTTGTGTCTCACAGTGTCTGCGCTTGGTTAATAGTTAAATTTCTTTCGATTTGCTTTTGGAAACTATAAATGATGTAAGAAACTCCTAGCTAGAAGTGTCAAACAACCATTATCCCCTCTATCCCCACCATCATCCTCACTATCCCCACCATTATCCGAAGTAAGAAGTGTCTCACAACATTATCTTAGCTTGAAGTGTCTCACAACTATCATCCACTCTATTCCCACCATCCTCCTCCCTATCACCACCATTATCCTCCCTTCCCCACGATCACCCTCCCTATACCCACCATCATCTCCCTATGCCCACCATCATCCCCGCTATCATCCCCGCAATCCCCACCATCATCACCGCAATCTACACCATCATCCACTCTATCCCCACCATCCTCCACCCTATCTCCACCATCATCCTTCGTATCCCCACCACACATCCACCCTATCTCCACCATCATCACCGCAATCCCCACCATCATCACCGCAATTCCCAACATCATCACTGCAATCCCCACCATCATCCCCTCTATCCCCACCATCATCGTACCTATCTTCACCATCATCCTTCGTATCCCCGCCATCATTATCCCTATCCCCACCACCATCATCTTATATCCACTATCATCCTCCCTATCTCCAACATCATCCACGCTATCACCACCATCATCCTCCCTATCCCCACCATCATCCTCCCTATCTTCATCATCTTCACAGTCTCTACTATCATCCTCCCTATCACCAACATCACCCCTCTATCTATCACCACCATCATCCCCCTCTCTATCACCACCATCATCTCCCTCTCTATCACCACCATCATCCCCCTTTATATCACCACCATCATTCTCCTCTCTATCACCACCATCTACCCCCTCTGTATCACCAACATCATCCCGATCACCACAATCATCCCCCTCTCCTTCACTACCATTATCCCCCCTATCCCAACCATCATCTACCCTATCCCAACCATCATCACCCCTATCGCAACCATCATCCCCCTCTCTATCCCCACCATCACCCCCCTCTCTATCACCAATAAGATCATTAATTTGTGCAATAAGTATTGAACACTGATTTTTGTGTGTTATGACTCTCAAACTTGAAACATGATACTGACGCTGTGCCTCAATGTCCTAAAGCCGCCGTTGTCCTAAATCCGCCACCCCATCCAAATAATACCATCATCCTCCCTATCCCAACCATCATCATCCCTATCAAAACCATCATCCCTCTCTCTATCAACACCATAATATTCTTTATCACCACCATCACCCTCCCTATCCCAACCATCATCATTACTATCACCACCATCATATTTCCTATCACCACCATCGGGATCCTCTCTATCACCACCGTCACATGCACTAGACCTGCTCATATAAAAAACGACTACTTATTTTACGACAATAACCACATTCTTTTGTTATCTTATATTTAATATGTCTCCGTGTCACCAAACACATCCTGTGTATTGCTTTCATGGTGCGATTCCGCGATAACACCAATAGACACCCCGGGTGTCCCATCAGATAAGCCGCTGGAGGTGCCATAAAACTGAAACAGTGTGTAAAATTCGACAAAATTTCTCTGCATTTTGAAACTTTAATGTTCAACTGGACAAAACTAGTTTTTGTTTATTTTAAAATAAATTACGTAGATAAAAAGTTGCATTATTGTAGATGTTTGATCCGTTGGAACCTAAGCGATATATGTATTAGGAACGATACATATACAGAAACAATACGATAACCCACCGAAGGATTCCTTGATTTTGTTCTGTATTTATATTGACAGAGGGTGAGTGTAATTAACTTAAAACAGGACCAAAAGATTGTTAAAATATTTTTGTGTGCAAAGCAGTCAGTATATCATTAACATAAAATATTATTTTCTAAAACCGTTGGAACCTAAGCGATATCAGTTTGCGTTCAAAGATATTTAGTATTTCTTGTCTTCAAGTATTTCCCGATACCCACAATTATCGATGCGGTAAACGGGACTGGAATGAAAGATGGGGTATGCGTGTTATAAGTTATTAATGTAAGTAGTCTTCATGCGTTAAAAAGACACAGCCCTGTTGCATATAAGCATCGATTGCTTTATGCGTTTCACATCGCCGTAGAAAACGAATCCGTTTGGTATATGCATGGAAAATTACCACATAAACGCGTAAGCTCGCATTTTTGCGGCGACACACTGTCGCACGGTTGTCTTAATTTGCATTTAATATTTGTATCTTGTGAAAGAGGTTCCGCAGTCGCCCGCTAAATTTCCCTCTCAAGGTACAGAATAGTGCAATGTTTTAGCCGTTAACTTCGCAAGTTAACTTCTACATTACATTATGTTTAATCGACAGAGGCAGATCTAATCAGAATAAAGATTTAAAAAAAATAAAAATGTCTTTCTCTTCAGTATAATTCAACGCGCTAAGTTTATCAGGTTACATTTAGAAAATAGTTAGTCGTTTTTACAATCAGATTAATAAAATTACCTGTGCTGAAATGCATTATGGGATTCCAACATGCGTCTGAACTTGGCGGAATTTTCGTACACGAATTTTGATTGGCTGTTAAGAACTTAGGAAGAATTCGTGATTGGCTGTTAAGAGCATGAAATAAATCGATTTTTGTAAAGAGCTATGGGACATATCAGATATCAGATTAACTGAAAATATTGCAGGAGATAATATTATATCTAGAAATTATTCAAGATTATTATAATTAATGTAGAACATTAATAATAATAATAATAATGATAATAATAATAAATAATAATAATAATAATAATAGAAAATTATTATATATCATAATAATAATAATTATTATTATTATTTTAATAATAGTAATAAATTAATAATATTAATGATCATAATAATAATAGTAATGAGAAAAACAATTAGATGTAGTTTTTTTCTTACGTTATCAGTAGCAGTTTTATTATCATTTATTAAACAAACTACGCAAAATCAAATAATAATAATAATCACGATAATAATAATAATAATAATAATATAATAATAATATTATTATTATTATTATTATTAATTATAATAATAATAATAAAACTGATAAGAATAATAAGAATTGCAGGAATAATTCGAAATTCATATGAAGAATTAAAATCATGGGAAGAATTCGAATATTATAGGAAGAATTCAAGTTACGCGGCTAAAAAGTCACGAATTCTTCCTAAGGAATATTTAATTCTTCCTAAGGAACAATTATTTATTCCTCAGGAAGAATTAATTGTTCCTTAGGAAGAATAAACTGTTCCTTAAGAAGAAATAATTATTCCTTAGGAAGAATTAAATATTCCTTAGGAAGAATGAATTGTTCCTAAGGAAGAATTCGTGATTTTCGAACTTCATGGTACGCCATACGCCGCTAACGAACCACATTACTTGCAACTAATTCAAAACGGAAATAAAACGATGTGCGAACCTAAGTGACACGATCTGTTCATATTCGACGTCAACACACCATACTTCACTCCATGGTGGCAATCAAAGATTAAGTATGAGAATCTTGTGTTTTAAGATGAAGTCAGAAAGACAAATTTGTTTGCTCGATACGTATTTCCGTGAAACACACGTCATATAGTCATTGCGCAAATATTGTATTAAAACACCGGTTATTTATTTACTGAGTGGAATGGTTGTAAAAAGACAGTAGAACACTAGAAACAAATTCATGTTCCTTTTGGACCGCACAACAAATACAAGGTGGTTGACCAAACAGTAGGTTTGCTCATACACGCTCACGCTAGATTATGAACTATTGCGTAGATAATGCGTTTACTTCTAATTGAGGATGACGTCCTACTAAGGCAGCTTGACGATCTATTTGGAAGGTGTACAAGTATTCTTGATAACCAGGATTCTCTTGTAGACTGTGGTGCCATTTAATTTCATGCATTTTTATTGCTATTTCTGTTTTAAGTACCTTCAGTAGTATGAGAACATTTTTTGATCTACCTGCTGCCATCATTTGTGAACAGTATGCTGTCATCATGGAGAGACACATAGTTAAGGCCTATAGCCATTAACTCGTTACGTTCAATTACAGCACTGATTGCGAACCCTTCTAACATATAATTGCTTAGAGACCTTTACAAAAAAACCTTTAATACTAATACATCATTGTCCCTCATTTAGTGTTTAAAAATTTATCATTTAAAACCCATTATAAGTAATTGGATTTATTCATTTATGACTAATAACCCAAATCTGTGCAACACAGTTTTGGATTCCTCGGTATGCTAAAAATGGGCTTACACATTATTGGAGAATAATTTTGGCGCTAATAACACTGGTTCTGCAAAGACACATAAAAAATATTTTTCACGTACAAAATTGCAATGATTATCTTTTTTTAATTTTAAGAATGGTTCATCAGTCAGATTGTTTTGGGTGAGGTGTGTTTGATTAGACCTGGGCCCGTATTCACCAACCTATTTTTAGACTTAAGATTAAGAATAAAGAATATTCTTGAAACTTTGCTGTTTCAATGCAGCTGTCAATTTAAATGTTAGTAGGTATTCACCGCATTTCTCTTGCAGGCTTTTGAATGCATTGAAATGGATTCTACATGTATTACTTTCTTGATTTTTAAAATATTTGAACAGTCGATCCGTTCAAAAAATAGCTGTATATTATAAGTATTCTAAACAAAGCATAGTCGATATCGCAATATGATTTTTCTAATAAAAGTAAGGTGCACAGCAGCTGACCAATTTGGGTCAATTAGCCATCCGACATAATGTCATTGTCTGAAAAAGCTCTCTACACATAGAACGTCGCCCTTATGTTCGATTCCACGCTCGTAAATAAGGTAGATAAGACAATGCCCTTACTTGCATACGCGCGAACTGTCTGATGTACATGTATGTCTCTTTAAGTCTCACAGAAGCTCATAATAACATTTGCCTTTTTAAATTCATGATTCACCATCAATTCACCCATTTTATTGTCGCCTGGTAACTGAGAAATGAATCAATCTCAAACATTCTGGCAGTGTTGCAATGGAGTAATTAAATCAAACTTTCAAATTTTGTTTTTAATTGATTATTCAAACGCGCTCTTAAAGACATTACAGAAAATAAAGAAGTCGGCGACCTCTTTGATCAAGTATTATTTGGAATTATAAGTATATTTTTAGATGATCTCATTCGCTGTTTTATAATTTCTGCAGCCTAATATGTTTATATGCAATTTTTGAGGTAAAATAGTGTTCTTTGATCTATGCATCCGTCTACTAAATTTTTCACCAAAATGAATCAACATTATGCGATAGTTTCACTTCAAATATAATATAATATAATAACTTAGATATAATATAATATAATATAAACAAGTTGCAGTATTTATATGTAATATGTCAATCTCCTTACAGTTGTGTCCACTGCTCGCTACATTGATATCGCTTAGCAGGGGAGAGAATTCTGAGAAGTTTGGCAATTTGTAAATATACTTTAAGAAGTGTGTTCGTTTTTTAACGTTTGTTTATTATTTTGTATACAGTTAATGCTAATTGTGTTTGTTACCTAGCTAAAAAAAATGAAAAATGCCCAAGCTTCAATGGGGATCGAACCCATGACCTCCTGGTTCCAAGGCAAACGAAGCTAGCTCATGTAGCAAGGCAGTATGTGTCCCTAGCTTATACATCACCTTACTACATACTCTTCCATGAATTTCTTTCTGCCTTGACATCTGTGGGATGTCGTACAGACATATAACCACCGCGGATTATTTACGTTGGACGCCAATGTTACCCAGCTGAACAAATCCCCAAGCCTCAATGGCGATCGAATCCAGGACCTCCAAGTTCCAAGGCAAACACTTTACCGCGTCGCTATAAAAGCTAGCTCATATAGCAAGGCAATATAAGTGTCACTATACATCACCCTCCTACATGTTCACCTTACAAAGGTTTATAAACCAAATAATGACACGTGTTAACTCTATTTGCTATAATTAATACATATTTACTTCGAAATTGTATTATTATTTTGAAATGTATGTCCCGATAACTAGATACATACACACCCCATATTATCTGAGCATACATTTGATATCGAAAATACGGCAAGTAGATATTCAGAGCAGTTCCTGGTCATATCTTATTATAAAGAATGAAATTAAACGCAGAGGTCATGCAATTACCCGGTAAACAATAAAATGAAAACAGAAGTGCACCATAATCACCTAGCTATCAATGTCTTGAGGAATGGCTTTACCCAATAATTCATATCAGTCGTAGTATTAAGGTCCACGTGATCATTATTTACTTCAACAGGGTACAGATTTTAAGAGACTTTTTACTTGTTTGTGCAAGTTTTGAGAATGTCATAAAATGTCAAAACTAACACTTATGGACTAATCAAACCACGCAAAAATTCAATCAACAATTGGCGAGAAGCTTATAGATACTTTGTTCCCTAATCGCATACCATGTGCTTATTTTTCGAAATAAAAGAATGCAAGACTTAATATCCACTGAAAGACACAGCAGCCACATCAATAACACAACAAGACTATTCCATGGCAGCCAGTGGTTACAAGCTCACGGTGTTAAAACGAATCGGTCACCTCTCCGTTAAAACTAACCAAAAACGCACCCTCTCCGTTACGGTACATGTCCCTCTCCGTTAAAAATCAACACGGAAACTACCGGTAGGTCAATTTCATGTTAATATAATAGTTTTTTTATCGCTAAAATTCGAGTTTTATTTATTTCACGGAACATCTCGGACATTGAACTGCTTATGTATCAGGGATTTTACTCCATAAAACAGTACGTTTTCTAGAAATAGCGAAAACAGTTGTAAACTCTGACTGACCTTTGCTAATTTCTGTGATGTTTCCTGTCGTAATTTCCTTTGTTTAATTAAAGGCCGGTGTTTTATGGACCAAACTTAGTTAAAAAAATGATTCCACTATGGATGTATGTTGTTACCGATAGCACAATTAGTAAAAAAAAAATGATATAAATGCCATAAACTTAGGCCACGACACAGAATAGGCAGGTACTGGTAAACTCTCCGTATGAGGAACCGGTACCCTCTCCGTCGCCAAAGCTTTTATTGATACTTTCGCTACAAAACAAAACGTACATTTTGCATTATGTAATTTGTTATCATACAAATGTATGACATTAAACATAATTTCTAGCTGTTTGCTGCCCTTTCTGACATTGAATTGTTTTCAAATTGAAGACGAGCTTTAAGGTCATCAACTCTTATTGAATTTTATCAAATTGTTGGTTATTTGGGTACTGCAATTTGATTTAAAGGGGCGTATCGACGGCCAATACGGAAAGTTATTTTCTGAAAAAAAATATTTTCAGAAGTATTTATAAGATGATTGCTTAACAAATAGGTCTCGTTTTTATAACCAAACAGTAAAATGTTGTCTTTTATAATGATTAAAAGTGGTCACCGTGACACTTTGCGTGGGCGCGGGAAAATTATTAGTAGTAGTTATATCGATATAAATAAAGAACCGCTATGTGCATGCACACCCTTTATAACTGTACTGTAGCGTGAGAAAGATTTCATTGAAGTGAGAGATTTTGAAGGCGTGAGTTCAAATCCTACAGGAACCCCGTGTATCAAAACACAAATATTTGGCATTGTATTTATCTTTTCTTAACGATTACATCAGATATTATTGCTATAAGAAAATTATAGAAAAAGAGCCTTCGGGTGCTGAACACTCGTCTTTCTCGTATTTAATAGTACTCGGGCCTATTGTTTATAGAATAGCTTAATCACTGTGATGAAGTATGTTGAATTTAAAGTCTATACCTTTAATGGATATTGAAAAATCTGACCTAAAAATCTAAGTTGAAAAAAGGGCAATCACACCACCAAATCCTTGATATGCTTACCTCATCTTGTCTACAGAATGGGTTCATAACTGTGATCAAGTATTTTGAGTTTCAAGTCAATAACTCTTACAGATATTGTGCAATATGACCTAAAGCGAAAATTCTAGTTGAAAAAGGGGCAATAACTCTAACAAATCCTTGGTAGAGTTACCTCCTTTTGTTAACAGAATAAGTTCATCACTATGATTGAGTACTTTGAGTTTCAAGTCAATATCTCATATAGGTATTGAGAAATTTTACCTAAAGCGGAAATTGTAAGTTGAAAATAGTAATAACTCCAACAAAATCAGTAAAAGAGTTACATCACCTTGCTGCAGAATGGGGGCAGCACCATAAACAAGTACATTGTGTTTTAATTTCATGTCTTTGATAGATATTGGGAAATTTTATATTTAACAAAAAATTTCAAAATATGCCAAGTTTTAGGTCCAATCAAGGGCAAATAACTCTGGAAATACAAATCACAGAGTTACCTGTCTTGTTGTAATAGATTATCCTTTGATAGTGAACGAGTATTGAAAGTTTCAAATGGATACCTTTGATATTTTTGTGAGAAATGGACTCTGACAAAAAACTTAACCAAAAATCGTCGAGTTAAAAATGGTAATGTGCCTTGTTAGTACGTTTCTATATTTACGGGAATTTACCGTCAATATGCCACTTTAATTCGCAAAATGGTACTTTGGTATCATTATTTTTTTCAGTTGATCTTTACAGTTGTTGCTCTACGTTTTGTTAATATTCTAAGATTATAATAATTGTCAATTGTAAATAACAGGACGGTTATTAAACTAATAAAGAAAATGTATAACCGATAAATAAAAAAAGACAAAATACAGGACTCGAACCACAGTCTAATAACAATCAAAGGCCACTTGGGTAAATCGGATGAAAACTGACCGACCGACATAAAGCAATCCAATAGCATAGTTTAGACCTATGTACTTTAGCTCGATTGCATCGAAAGCCTAAGATTGAGACACTCTCGAGTCGATTTATGGGTAGAACCAGTAATTGGTGTCTTTGGGGGATATCTTGAGTACGTTCCCAGAGTGGGGATCGAACCCGGGACATCCCGGTCGCTAGACGGACACCATATCCACTACGCCACCGCGACCTCACGCAAACCAATACATCGATAAGGGGACATAATAAATATCAAAACAGTTGAACATTGTAGGATTGTGTATTTTAAGTCAAAGAAAACATACATTTGATACAATTAACAAATGCGCATTTATTGCACACACAATATACAAGTCATATTATTAAAATACGTAATTTTTTACTTTATCAAACTTTAATCAATTAGTTTTTTTTAAAAAGCTGATATATTCTCAATGATTATACTTTAAATTATATTTTCTTTTAATAATAATTTTCATTTTCTGATGTTTTTGAAGGAAAATGTCACTGCAATAATTTTTATTGCTGTATTTTTACTGAAAATCGCGTGCATCGTTTTAATAAAAAATAATGATAATAATCACTTTATATTACGAAGGTGACATATAAGACATAGTATATAAGACATAGTATATAAGACATAGTATTGTCATGACAAAAACATATCTTATTTTCATATGGCCTTCATACACATTCAAACATTCAACCAAATTCACATTTAACATATAATTACAAAACAAGCACACAGTAAATTTAATATTGATAATAATAATGATAATGTCAATAATAATAATAATTTTCTCAATAAAAAAAAACAATTACAAAGCATCGACAGACAGCAATAGAAAATAGGAATTATGCACAATGCATTGATACACTCATAAAAAGTTACATTTTCATATAAAATTCTCCATATACAAAACAAATATAATTATTTGCTAACAACATCAATTTCAAAATACATTTTCTAATTTTCAATAAATATATCTATATCAGTATTATAATTGTGATATTTGTGTTACATCTATTTGACTTGTTCAAGTGAATGTTTTATATGCTCGTTTGATTGATGGTTATGAAGATTTATTTCTTAATTCCAATGGTAAATTGTTCCACATGATTATGCAATAGTATGTATATGTATCTTTGTAGTATTTTGTTCGTGGTTTAATTGGTAAAATAAGATCTTTGTGCATAGCTGACCGTTAATTGTGGGATTCATTGTTTGAAAAGGTTAATAAATCTTTCATATATGATGGCACCAAATTGCAAACGGTTTTATATATTTGTATAGCAGTGTGCTATTTTACTCTGTCATTAAATTTCATCCAACGTAATGTTTTAAAAAGTTCTACAGAAGCAGTCCTTGAAGGTTTATTAAGAACTATTGTAGCTGTTCATTTTTGTAGTACTAAAATCTTGTTTATATACGAATTGTTCGGTTTTCCCCAAATAGTACAACAGCAGTCGAAAATAGGTAAAATATGTGCATTATAAAACATTTCTTTCATCTCATCACTGAGAAAGTTTATGATGTGTTTTAATAATGTAATACTTTCTCAGTGATGAAATGAAAAAACATGTTTTAATAATTGATCACCAAAGTGGTAGAGTTCTACACATCTTGAGTTGAAACGGATTTAAAAAAAAAAGAAACATCTCCCTATCAACAGCCGTATATGTAAGAACTCGTGTATTTATGCACTATAACGGAAATGTTGCAGGTACCATACAAGGAGAGGACAAAGGTACCACAAAAAAATGAAATAACGGAAAGGATACAGGTGCCGGGGTAATACTAATTTCATTCGTTTTGTACATATTTAAGACAGTATTTATCATTTTTTGTGATTTTTACTAATGAACTATCAGTTGAGAATGCACCCAACAGGAATTGACAGAAAATCGATACACATATATATACAAACTTCAAATGTAAATATGTGGGGTTGACGACTGTCTGAAATTGTTTTCTTTCGTTTAAGTTCCGTATTGCATTTGTACAAAAAACAAACATGCTGTTTCAAAGGTTACTGATGCTAATGTTCCGTGCGCCATAAATTTTCAAGCAACTTACCCCATAACTTCCGTTTTTCTGTGTTGATTGATGCCTCCCTACATCCAAATATCCCGATTAAACGGAGAGTGACAGGTACCGTTACGGAGAGGGTGCGTTTTTGGATAGTTTTAACGGAGAGGTGACCGATTCGTTTTAAAACCGTGAAGCTAGTCGGACTGGCGTTGGATACGGGTGCCAGGTTGAGTGGCAGCGCTCCGCACTGAACAGCTGTCGCAATGAGATGATAATCCGAGTTGCAGTGCACTAGGTGCTTCACACAGGGTACTAGGTCATCTCTGGAACGAGGCGACTCTTCTGTATCTTGCACTGGCATTCGTAACGAAACTAGCATTCATTCTGGGACGATGGCCAGATGCAAGGTGAGATGATGGGATGGAATGCACACGATACACATTTCACTACCACTCTGGGTACACAGGCGATTCTAAATCGCCTCTGGTACATCATGCGACATTTTGGACTACTTTAAATCACATGATCATCAAAAATGGCTGCGCCCATAAGCTACATTATTGAATTTTCGGTAAAAAAAAATGCACACGAAGATGTTGAAAATTATTGGGAATTGTTATAAATAAAGTGGTCGGAGTTAATAATTACCCAAATAACAGTACGGTAAATAATATAAGATGCCATTCAGCCGTGGAATAATGATATATTATCAGCTCAATTTAAAGCCAACTGGAGTTGGAAATATGCTGAGTTATCTTCAGCATCATTTCTGCGGAACACTGGAACATACGTACTTGTGTTTCATAGGTATGGTGCTTTTGACATAATTCACTCAACACCTTGAGCGTAATGCAACTTGTCCACAGGTACGGATGTTTTAAGTTTGTTTATGCAGAATGTGTAACTGTTATTTTGCTTTCTTTTTCTTAATAAATGTAGTACACACTACCAAATTTTGCTTTTGTCAAATATACTGATTGATTAGTCTAATTCATGAGACGTGCAGCGAATTTAGTGTTACTTTTTATACAGGGCTAAATTCGCTGTAACGTCTCATCGCCAAAAGACCATTTATGTGGTGGAAACCTAAAAGTTTAAATTTCCATTATTTGCGACAATAAAGCTATATATCAACGTATTTTACTTAAACAACACCTAAACTGCCTATAAACTGCCTAACATGTGCCGAAAGTTACCTAGGAAATGCGTTTAGTTCCGATTTAAACTTTCATATAAATCTACATTCATGTACAGTCCACCATGTTTACCTTGCCTTGTTTAACCCGTCAAATATGCTTCAACCAATCCGATGATGAATGATATAATTGAATGACCAATCGAAATGACACAATCGTTTCAGCGTTAACGTTTACACAGTGGAAGACAGCGAGATGTGTTGAAAATGCAATAGTGTGTATGTTTAAATTGGTGTTGCATCCAAAATGGAAGTGTTATCGTACAAATATTTATTAAACATTATTGAGGATTAAATTCCCTTTGCAGGTATGTAAATTTTATTAAGAAATATTAATGCTAACCATGCCATTTCAGCGCATGAAAGTAGCAACGAAAATCCTGTCACTACTCTATAGACATATAGAGAGAAATTTCCACCACAAAATTGGTCTTTCCCAGGTTAGGCCTGCCAATATTGCCCATATAAAAAGTAGCTCAATATTGGCAGAGGGCCTAACTTTTTATGCTAACTGATTGATGCATCGGTATGTTTAAAGTTGTATCCATACTTATTTATCAACTGTCCTGCACATTTGAAATGTAAAATAAACCTTGAAAATTAGCTCATATACCGGTATAATATGACTTAAATTGTTGGATTTGCTTAATGATATTAACAACATGCTCCTGATAATATTAATCAAATGTATTATAAGAAAGCCACTCACTTTGATACTATTATGGACACCCAGTCTTGGATAGGAATTTCAATTGATGCCAAATCAAGCTTTTTGATGCAAGCAAATTGCAATTTTCTCATTTCTGACTCAAGCAAATAATGTGCCTTGCATCATTTTGATCCTCTTTTTTTCAATAAGCCAACTTCAAAAGCACTAAAAAATAATATTTTTATAACACTCATATTTGTTTTAATTGAAAAAAAATAATCACAAAAAAACTTTGGAACACAAGAAAATACTGAAAAATATCTACCATAAGATCAATAAAATCATTTATCCCCACTGATCATGTATTCAACTGACAGTAATTATGTCCATCCAGTTTGGGAATTCATTTAAACAGCGTACCACAAAACAAAATAATCACAGTACTTCAATTTGTATATAAGCATTGCACATATAAATGCATACAAAAATATAGTTAAATAAACCAGATGAGTACAGATTGTTATATTTCATATTTTGTGTAAATGTCACTTTCATGTTTGATTTCAGGAGAAAATTGATATTAAATGGTTATAATTTGTTAGAAACAGAACTATACAACAAATAAGGTGATTTATTTTATCACGATTAAATTCATTACACTATATAGATGCATACTGTTTCCTTCAAAGTTCACCATTGCAGATACATCACTTCTCAAATTTGTAAGCGATTATGTGTTTTGAAAATATAATTTCCCTATCGCATTTGTTATAATGACGGTTACATTAACATTACAATTATATTAATATATATAAATAAATATTTTTAATATTATTATATACATTTGATATGGGAAATATATCAAAGCATTATTCAAAGCTATATAAATGTATAACCAGTTATAAAATATATGTGCTTCAAATACATCATTAAGGTATTACAAGTTCAGGACACAGAAGCTGAAAACAGCTTAAAATTGTCACAGTACATGATGGTAAATTCAACCTGTGTTCCTTTCATTTCAATTAACAAATTGTCATAGTATCATAGTCATATTTACATAAAACTGGCAGTCTTTCGTTATATCCTTGGATAATATTTGGTTGGACTGCCAGATTATTTACACTCTAGTCGAGTTTCTAAGCTGAAAGTTATCATTGAGCTCTTGTAGGGATACCAGTCACAGCCAGGTTTGGTATTCTTCTCGAGATGACCATATTAATCACAGACTTGCAAAATTCAGTCAGCCTGTAAAAAAGAGACATGTGACTAAATTTTAAGGAACATTTTGTAATTAAGCATGCGATGTAAAGGTAAACATAAACAAAAAGTCAAATGCTATTTAGACTTAAATTAGTTGTACTAGTTAACAAGAATTAAGCCAACTATTCATAGCTTAAGTAATAATCGTAATGCTGCAAAACACTATAATCAGAATAACTTATGGTAAATTACTAATAAGAAACCATGGACATTAGATAAAAGTTAATGAATAAAATGAAACAAATGATATAATAATAATAAGAAGAAGAAATGAAGAAGAATAACAGAAATACTATTGAACTGCATTTACATGAACGAACTGGATATACTGAAGAATATCATAATACTTTATGATAATAACATTAACAACATAAAATTTATAAATTAAATACATTACATTACAAAAAAATAATTAATCTATTATTAAAACATGTAATTTTACCAGACAAATAAGGCCTTTTCCAAAGCCAGTAGTAAAACGCAATAGCAGCCCGTATTGTGTAGATATTTTTATTATCTGTATTTGATTCTTCCTCAAAACCTTGTTTTTATCAGTGTAATTTAACTTAACATCTGTTTCACTATTAAGTCTAGTTTCATTTTCAGTTTGGATAGTTTGTAGAATCAGTTGTCTTTGATCGCCGTTAAAACGTTAAAAGTTAATAATATCCATTTTATTGTTTGAGCTAGGGAGTTGGATAAATTTATGAACACATTGTTTTTCATAGTAGTATCTTTTGAAAAAACAAAAAAAGTTCCCTGCCAGTAAGGTTCCGTGCCGGCTAATGTGCGAGAAGTTTGCACAGATAAGACAAAGATTCATTGCATCGCTCAACCTTACTCTGGCTCTTTAATGCATTGGATTTATCGAAGATTTCTGTGATAGTAGTTTTAGTTGAAACTTTTCCTCTTTTCTGTAATAAATTTTACTTTGGGTTAGAAAGAGTAAACTACTCTTCAACGCAGGTAACTGTTCAAGTGTTTTGTGTAAATTTCTTTAAAATTAAACATTATATAAACAGTTATATATATATATGTGTTTGTTTTAAAATGTTATGCTTTATCGATTTGTTACTGCTTTTTATGGTAAATATCTTTAATGCAATCAAAAGTTCGGTTGCGTATTGTCGCGAAAATAGATGACGAAAAACTAAACAAATCGATGAGCCTAATGCAATCAAAAAGCCCACGATATGTTTCCTGTAACCTACATATATACCATTGGCCAATACCATTTAAAGACGTGGTATTTAAGCCATAATCAAGGAAAGTGCTAGCCTATATACTTGCATAAGAACCACTAGTAGTTTTTTACTGGTTTGCAACATATAATAGCATGGCTACATGATTTTTGGGGGATGTTTTGATCATGAATCCCAATCTATTTCCTAGAAGGTACATGTTTTCTGATTACAAAACTGAAATGATCATGACAATATCTTTCTTGGAAGTGAAGTTATGACAATTTTTGTAGAGCACCCGTCAAAGTGCAATAAAACGTTATACAAGAAAAAAACATGAAAAGTCAGCCCAACTATGAATTTGTGTTTATAAAGCTAACAGCTATGGGGGGAAATGAATTTTTTAAATGGTGCATGTTTTCTGATTACAAAACTGAAATAAAATCATAATTATCTCACTTAGAAGTGTTGTTATGACTATTTTTGTACACCACCCATAAGGCTACAATAAGACGCAAATTGGGAAAATACATGAAAAATTAAGACTACTGTCATTTTTTTCATTATTAAGATAAAACACTTTGCCAAAATGTAATTTTGTAAAGGTGCATGTTTCCTGATTACAAAACTGAAATAAAATTTCATTTATCTCACATAGAACTTTATTAGAAGTGTTGTTATGACTATTTTTGTACATCATCCGTAAAGGTGCAATAAATGTATTGCAAAAACAACATAAACAGTAATACCAACTATGAATTTTTATTATTAGGCTGAATACATAATGTCCATGTGTGCAGCCTAATTTTAAATACTAGTTGGTATGATTGTTCATGTTTCTTACATTACATTTTATTGATAGTTTTATAAAAATCAATTGTTCTTTATGTAACTTGTTTTGCCGCAATGATTTTTACATACAAAAATGATACATAGTCAACAATTATTATGCCCCAATTTAGTTCTTAACCATACTCTAAAGATATGTGTAAAACGGTGTATATTTCAGCAATAGGAAAATTTATAGCGATTGCTCGTAAATATCCACTTTAACATTAATTGAAATACCAGACTGACAAATGTACGAACCGACTGGGTACGAATTGTTTCGACGTAATTGGTTGTATAATTCAAATAAACAATTGACAACGCATATGCCCTTGTTTAACATATAGGATCCATCTTAATACATGCAATATATCCCTACTAGTGTGTCGACAGCAAATATATCTCAAATATTGATATTTTTTCCGTATTGTTATTCGTACACACCGCCGCCATCTTGGAATTGCGTTCAGTTTAACATGGGTTTGGAAAAGACCCATAAACAATAACTTTGTTGTGAAATTCGTTCTAAAGAAAGGTAGCATTTAATAAAAAACAAATTCATTGTTAAATATGTAGCCTGAAATCCAGCGAAATCCTCTTTTTTTTAAGAAATATTGGATTTTATACTTTTTCAGCGGAATTTTCGTATCTAAAAATAATACTCACGTGGATTGTTTTATGGTTTTCCCGGTATTTCATCATCGTATTACTATATGCAAAGTAGATTGGTTCCATAAATTTACGTTTTATATTACTGTAAGACCGAAATAAAATGGTCCCATCGTTGGGCCGCTTTTCGCCACTAATTAATATTCATGAGCTTCCTTTAAGGGAAACTACTCTCGCTGCTTTGGCATTGCTACATATAACAAACAAGAAATAATAAATACTGCTGGCGTATTGTAACAATACAACATCTTTCTATCAAAATAATTCAATATATCAAAAAAAGATCACAAGTTTAAACAACTGTTGTGTCAACAACTTGTGCATGTCAATAGCCATCTATGTTCTGGCAATACACCTATTACCGTGAATCTGAATATCAGAATTCAGAAAAATCATGTTCAGGGTTAAATAAATGATACTGTACAAAACATCAGTCATATTACATTATATTTGCTAAAATTGTAAATCTATTCTCTTTACATATTTATAGTAACTGATAATTTATTTTAACAATGCTGTTGAAAACAAACTTTTACAAGACTTAGACGTTTAAATGAGTTTTATTTACCTTTAAAAACAACATTATTGAATGGAAACCAAAGTTGACTGAAGCTAGCAGCAAAATGTTAACAAAGGGATGGACTTTAAAAAAAATTATTTGCGCACTATTTGTAATAGTGATATCCCGGTAATAGGTTTATGGAGTATACACAGTTCTTACTAGGATTTCAAAACATGTCGTCTTCAGAAAAAAGTGGGTGGCCCAGCAGGGTTACCAGCAGGATTTCTTTTCGTTCCAATATGCCCCCTTATGACCCCCTGTCCGAAATCAGCCGCTCCTTTTGACCCACACTTCCCCAAAAGAAACGCTCGACCCCATCTGTCTGAAACATAGGCCTCAACGCTTGACCCATCGGCCCGAAATCGGCCTCAACGCTTGACCCACCAGCCCGAATTCAGCCACGTCGCTCGGCCCCATTTTATATGTTTAACTAAAATCGCATTACATGTTTTTTTCCTTAATTGATTAAAAATGTGCTGACCATACATGCCATTTGTCACGGATCATCCGGGATTGTCCGGGAAATGCAGTGCTCGTCCCGCGGTCCCGGAATTAGTTTGTATGTCCCGGAAATCATATAAACTGTGCATACCTATAGTAGATTAACTTTTGACAAACCACTAATCCCCTACTTTGTCTCCAATGCAATGCATACCCGATAAGGCAACGTGTCATAAACAAGCAGTTAATTAACAGCAGTTATCACACTGCATTCTTAAACTGCAATTAGTCACCTAGTAGCTCCGCCTTCAAGGTAGAGCTTCATTCCAACAGAAAAATTGATATAAGCCAATAAAACCCCCAAGTTATTTCAGTTTGCCAATGCCATGAACAGTCGACCAATCGGCGTAATAAACATTTATACACGCATTAGTAAGTGTATACATGCATCATTCGATAACGAAAGAGTACTTATAATCCCGACCATAAGTAAAAGCAGTTTACTCAATGGTTTTCGTTGTTCACTATATCCGCAGTTAGTTTACTACCTAAATAAGGCATTGTTTTAAATTACTTCCCTTGAAATTTTGGGTAAAATAGTCGTAAACTCAAATTTTTTGTTATGCCATGTAAAACCCGTGTTTTGCTAGAAAATAGAGCGAAATGTCTGCTGGCACCAAAGACGTTCCACGCATGGAAAGTGTGCTTTAACTGACCAGGGCTTGCATGAAGGGAAGTTTGGGAGTAATTTACTCCCAGTTTTTGTCACAGGACTTCCAAAATTGCAGGCATGGAAGTATCAAAAAGTAAAACAAAATGCTTAAAACTTCCAATATCCAACACTTGGAAGTCAGGACTTCCAAAAATTTCACCTAAGTGCAAGACCTGAGTATAATACAAAGTTAACCATAGGTCTGAGAAACAACAACATGAAGTGAAAAACATGCCTGAAGTACAATAATAGCTACGCTAATGATATATGCTGTTAAAATTTTAATGTACATATTTATGTCGCGCAATACTGTAAGAACTTCCAAATATTATGAGCAATACTTCCAAAATCAGAGGCCAGGAAGTTCAAACTTCCAGTTTTCAAAAGTTAATGGAAGCCCTGACTGACCATGTGCGTTGCTATTATAGATGTGTCAACTGGCAATAAAAACTTTGAATTGAAAAAAACTTTGAAATCTTTACTTTTTGTATATAAGTTTCATAGTGCAATAACTTTGCGATCTTTAGCATTTTAATGAATATTTTTTTGGCTACGAGTACTTATAACAATACAACTTTTTCATGAAAAAAAGTACATTGCCTTTGATTGGAATCAATACATGAACACATGAACCCCTACTTTCCCGCCAAAACGACTTTCCGGCCAAATAAGAACCGTTATCTGGAAAAATAATTAACTTTCGTACATGTTCCGGAAAATTAGTAAAAATCCCGGAAATTCGCGGGCAGAGTCCCAGAAATGATTAAAAAAATATGGCATGTATGGTGTTGTCCCTGATTTATAGGGTCATGTATCTCCATGTAAAAAGCGTGTTTTGTTACAAAAGCGCGCGAAACTTATGTCGCCATGCACAAGGTCATGAAAAACGCGTTTGTAATGGTTACGTGCTCAATTGCATAATGTTTATGTGAACAAAATTAAGTTCCACGACGTTTTCAAATCATGCATGTTCACTTTTCCTGACGAGTGCTTGTATTTGTTGTCAAACACTTTTTAGTTGTTAGTAAGGTATAAACTCCGCCTTTAAAATCGCAGTATTTGATTGGCTAATGAAGTAATGAGATTGCTGTGGGCGGGACTACACTTTTCATTTACCTGTCAATCACACTGTTGGAAGCAAGCCCTTACCAATCAGTACGGCGTTTGTTTATGAACCTTTAATTAAAGACCTATGCAATTAAATAAAGGGATTAAGGGTTGTCGCTTTGAAAATTAAGGAATGTGGGCGTAATTTAAGCATGTCGGCCAACGACTTGCTGCGTCCCGACAAGCGAAACAGACCTGCGGGAAACCCTGCCCAGTATTAAGAGTCTACCCCACCACTACCACCCACACAAAAATACAACAACAATAACAATTTCCTTTTCATAATCTTATTCAATAAACTGTAAACACAAGTAACAAACACCTAAGCACCTGCGGAGAACCCAGGTCTCCAGCTCGAGAGGTAGACGCTCAGACCATGTCGCTAAAGGGCTAGCCAAACTTTACAAAGTGCCTTATATCTACAATGACTGCAACTGCTACTGATGTTCGAATCATAAAAAAGACAACATTGTATCCTTATTCTATCACAGCGAAATTATGAAAACCTTAATCTTTCAGAAGCATAAATGTCTTTATATGTCTTTTTATTTCTTCTAATTTCAGCCCATTGATCCAGCATGGAAGAAAACAGTAAATTGGTTGGGCCCCTGTCAGTGTTCTGGAGATGGTATATTTATGCAATGCATGGCTACGCTACAGAAATAATGTTCACTGCCGGATGGGAGTTTGTCTTTAACTTGAACTGGAAACTCATGGGAAACACCAGTATTTGGATAATGCCCATATATGGCATATCAGGCCTAGCATGCGAACAAATCTACATCGCATGCAAAAGTCGTGGGATGCCTCTGATTTTACGAGGGTTTATTTATCTAGCGTGGACGTATATATGGGAGTTTAGTTCTGGATTCGTTCTCAAGCAGTTTGATCTCTGCCCCTGGGATTACTCCCATTATGATGGGGATTTCATGGGGCTTGTAACTCTAGAGTATGCTCCGCTGTGGTACTTTCTGGGAATGATGCTGGATCTCATTGTTCTACCGTACACACGACAGCTGTACTGGGGACCAACACATGATGACTTCAATGTTATAGAGAAACAGAATTAAGCCACAAAGTATTTTCTTATTTCATATTTATTGTATGATATCTTTTTTTCGTTGTTATTATTTCATTGTTGTTATGATGTCTTTGCTTTAGTATCAGTGTTAAATATGTCTCAGCACAAGTTCAGAGAAAACTTTGTTCATCTGTTCTAATATACAAAATTAATAAGCAAACAAATGTAACTTCTTTTTTTAGTACTTGTATTCTTATGAAATCAGTGTTGGTTCATGTGCATTATAATTTGTATATCTGTACTTCCGCATGAAGTGAATTGTTGCATTTGTATTTTGGATGACTGTGGTTGTTTCTTTATTAGGGAAAGGTTTATTTTTATTTTTTGAATTACATACTATCTGTCTGAAAGGACATTAAATGCTCAATAGGATGTGATATCATATCTTACTTTAAGTACAACTTGTTCAGTACTTTTAAAAGATGCATTGCATAAGTTTGCAAATAAATTGTAACTGAAAACATCTGTAATGAAATTAATATCATTTACCGGTAAATGTGATATAAAGTAGAGACTCATGATACTGTAACTTATAACATTAAAAATACAGACAAATAATATTGTTTTGTTGTTTGCTGGTAACTTTAATGATATTTGTGGACAGTGCTGGCCTATCTCATTAAAGGAGGTGAACACTTCAGGACCAGTGTTCACAAAACAAGTTAAGCCTGATATTCAAGTTTAAGATGAACTTGAGTCAGATATTTTAGGATCAGGCTCAAAAATGGCGTTCATTAAAAATCTGGATCAATTTTAATTGTTGATCATATATATACTATATATGAATATGAACTCCTCTTAGCGTATGTTTCTATCTGAGATGAAGATTTTAATCAAAATGTTACAAAAATGTTCGTATATTTAATCTAGAACAAAAGTTATTTCAAAATAAAATATTTTTCAGATTCAGCTCAGTTGAGCTGGAAGATCAAGATCAGCTAAGATTGATCTTGATCCTGCAGTTAATCCTTTGTGAACATGGGGCCTGGTTAATCCTTTGTGAACATGGGGCCTGGTTAATCCTTTGTGAACATGGGGCCTGGTTAATCCTTTGTGAACATGGGGCCTGGTTAATCCTTTGTGAACATGGGGCCTGGTTAATCTTTTGTGAACATGGGGCCTGGTTAATCCTTTGTGAACATGGGGCCTGGTTAATCCTTTGTGAACACGGGGCCTGGTTAATCCTTTGTGAACACGGGGCCTGGTTAATCCTTTGTGAACACGGGGCCTGGTTAATCCTTTGTGAACACGGGGCCTGGTTAATCCTTTGTGAACACGGGGCCTGGTTAATCCTTTGTGAACACGGGGCCTGGTTAATCCTTTGTGAACATGGGGCCTGGTTAATCCTTTGTGAACTTGGGGCCTGGTTAATCCTTTGTGAACATGGGGCCTGTGAACATGGGGCCTGGTTAATCCTTTGTGAACATGGGGCCAGGGTTATACTTTTGCATGTTACAATAGGGAACTGAAAACTCTAAAGTGACTTCAATTAGTAAATAAGTTTTTCATCGTTTTGTCTGTCTGATAAAATCTTTAGTCTTGCATCTGTCAATTGCAATTACATTGCAAAAACGATCCATTTTTCATAATTATACATGTATTTTGAATAATATAATACTATGTAAACAATAATTGAATAATATAAATGTATTAATGATTCAAATTTCTTAACAAGTCAGAATGTCTTAACATCGAAGGGTATGTCCAAACAAAAGCTGTGTATAGGTCTCATTGCCCTTTGTTGCACTCCAAAGTATTGCAAAATATTTGGTAGAAGTTTTTAAATTAAGATTTGATAAAAATCAGTCTGCTTGGTAAATAAGTATGTTTTGATAAGAATGTTGTTATATTATACAATTACACTGTCAATCTGTATGTTTCATTGATTTCGATATGTTTCATTTCATTTGTACGGTTCTATGTCTGATGTTCTGTCTTGGCCATATTGTTTCTATGTATATATGTGAACGGTAAAAGGCAACACATGAATCTGATATAGGGATCAGTCATTTCCTAAACACTTCCTGTATTTAAGATGTAAATCTCAGGATATCATACTAAGGGCATTGTGTGTGAAACTACCGCCATTGCTCACAGTAGCTTTATTTTTCTGAACATTTGAGTTATTTGTCTAGGTTGACCAAGAGTTGACAGTGAATGTTCTTAGTGGATATTGTTGTTGTTATAGAACAGCCCTCCTGTCCATCTCATAAATATTATATTCAAAGACATATTAACATTATTATCGGTACATAGACAAGTACTGGTATTATGCACCTATCAATATTTTCCCCCAGGGGAGGAGCAGGTGGCTTTCACCACGTTCCATCATACATTTGACAACCGTAATTTTATTTTTTGGGTGTAATTCCCCACCCTAGAGCCATGCATTTTTGTCTAAATCCCCACAGTGGAAGATGATTGGTGAATGAAATGGCGAGGGGGGGGGAGGGGGCATATTACCAGGATCGAAAATCCTAAGCCAATTTCCCGGGACCCGGAATCATTTGCCGAGTCAAATTCCCACCCATCCGGGATCGGTTTCTGTCTAAAGTCCCATTGCTCATCCCTGGGGGAAAAAATTGATAGGTGTATTACCGGCAAAAACAATATTATTTCCTAATAATTTAAGATAGTAATCCAACAGCCACAATACATCATTGGAATCTTTAAGAAAAAAACAAACACAATAATAATTTATTCAAGTTTCCTTTAGGATTCAAACTTACAATGTCTACAATATCATGCTCTTCAGTAAAAATTGCACATGCACATAACAACAAAGATAATGTCCACGGTAACTACTATTTAGTATATAACCTATATATGTTTATGAATTGTTTGTCAATGCTTTAGTATGACTTCTCATGTAAAACTCAAAATTACTTCCCATATAATGAACTGGTGAACATTAGTTTACTTTTGGTATTCATCACCACTAATAACAGCCAGTGTAAAAATTGGAAATTAAATTAAAAATGAAATCAGCTGCTGACAGAATCCAAAGTCTAGCCTGGCAGCAAAAATCTTGATTGATGCTATTTTAATATTAACATTTTATCAAAAGTTGAAGGGACCTACCGGTATTCACACATTGACCATTTGAGAATTTCCATTTCTGTTTATCACAGATTAGAAAATAAAAGAATAGTGTTTTTAAAGCAGCAAAATAGCACTGCTAATGATTAAATTATAAATTATAACCTGAAAATATAAACCATTTGTAACGCGAAACAATTGAATGATTTGGAGTATTTCTGTTATTTTCGTTGCAATTGTTGAAACCATGTGAATAACATGCATCAAGTAAAAATGGAGGGGCATTAATGTAAAATCCAACTGGCCTAGATGTTAGGGTGACTAGACTTTGAGTCAGAGCTAACCGTAGTAGATTCGAGTCCCAGTAGAGGCACCATTAAAAAAAAGTTTTATTTTTGTTATATTTTAGCTGTTAAGTTAAGTTGCTTTAGTTTAGACGTTTAATGGCATATTTCAAACATACACACATCTGTGAAGAAGTCCCTTTAATGAAGCCTTTAGTTTTTAGCTCGACTATTCGAAGAATAGGTGAGCTTTCCTACTACCCCCGGCGTCCGCGTCTGAACTTGGTTAAGGTTTTTATTCAAAAAGTTTTTTAACTTCAAAACTACATAAGTTATTCACTTGAAACTTGGAATATACCTTTGTCATCAACTCCAGTGTCTGGGGCAACATTCCCCATAACTCTGTTTTGTATTTTGACAGAGTTATGCCCCTTTTTCACTTAGATTTTCTTGTTAAAGTTTATATTCAAAAGTTTGGTAACTTCAAAAGTACATAAGTTATTCACTTGAAACCAACCTTTGTCATCAACTCCACTGTCAGGGGCAACATTTCCCATAACTCTGTTTTGTATTTTGACAGACTTATGCCCCTTTTTCACTTATATTTTCTGGTTAAAGTTTATATTCAAAAGTTTTGTAACTTTAAAACTACATAAGTTATTCACTTGAAACTTGGAACTAACCTTTGTCATCAACTCCAGTATCAAGGGCAACATTCCCCATAACTCTGTTTTGTATTTGACAGAGTTATGTCCCCTTTTCACATAGATTTTCTGTTTAAAGTTTATATTCAAAAGTTTGGTAACTTCAAAACTACATAAGTTATTCACTTGGAACTTGGAACTAACCTTTATCATCAACTCTAGTACCAGGGGCAACATTACCCATAACTCTATTTTGTATTTTGTCAGAGTTATGCCCCCTTTTCACTTAGATTTTCTTTTAAAGATTATTTTCAAAAGTTTGGTAACTTCAAAACTACATAAGTTATTCACTTGAAACTTGGAACTAACCTTTGTCATCAAGTCTAGTATCAGGGGCAACATAAGCCATAACTATGTTTTGTATTTGTACAGAGTTATGCCCCTTTTTCACATACATATTCTGGTTAAAGTTTATATTCAAAAGTTTTGTTACTTCAAACCTACATAAGTTATTCACTGAAACTTGGAACTAACCTTTGTCATCAACTCTAGTATCAGGGGCAACAGTTTATAAACTATACAAGGCTTCACTTAAAAATATTGTATTTTAACAAATTTATGCCCCTTTCACTATCCAAAATATGTACCAACTGAAATACTTTGAATAGTCCTCTGACAGCTCTTGTTTATTTTCTGATATTTATTCACTTGTTCAGGAAGTGTAGGTTTGCAAAACATGGTTTTACAGTCAGTATTGAGAAAATTTACTGCTATTAAAAGCCAGTGTAGAAAAGGGAAAATTAAATTAAAAATGAAATCCAGACAGAATCCACATTCTAGCCTGGTGGCAATATCTTGATTGTTGCTGTTTTTGTATGAACATTTTACTGATAGTTAACTAGTTACTACAGGAAAACTGGGAACAGTCGTCACTGAAATGATCTCCGAGACGTAGACATTGTCTGTTTTGTCTTTTTATTTGTTTTTCACTTGTAGAAGTGCACGAAGTATCAACTAATTTTCTAAGTGTTCAATTATTTGAATTTTTGTTAAGCATGAAAAGATAATTTATATTTATGCTTGTATGTATTCAAGTCCCAGAATTTTTCAAAGTTACGAGTTAACATTTGAGGTAAACAATGGTCATATGGATTGAGTTGGGGTTTTGACAAATAATTGGACTTATAGAATATTGTTTTAAACAAAAATTAAAGAGTGTTTATACGATTTTACACGAGACATTGACATAAATTAAAACAACCCAATAAAGTTTATTACCATATACTTCGTTTTTGTTGTAAAAATGTATATACATGTACATTGACCAGACAGTTGTTTTAAGTTACACAACACTTATAAACGATGCAAAATTTGACACTCGTTTTGGTTGATTTATTCGATATGTTTGTGTTTCCATTGACAGGTTTGTGTTTATTTGTGTGCTTTCAATTTATATTGTCACTTTCATCTGCTAATTTTGAAAATAATTGATATGAAAGATTATACATACACACTTTAAAGTTACAAAGTTATTCATGATGAATACACATTCAAAGTCTTGTGATTTTATTTTGCTCTATATATTATTGTTAATGCATATACTTTGACTAAGTACCGGGTTAATGTTTATGGGTGCTTTCTTGGTGCAATGTTATAGTTGCTTTCTTGACAGTATTTTCTTTACAATATTTTGTAGTTGAGGTCAGTGCAGTTAACACATTGCTGTACATTTAATTGTTGTTTATTAGATATGTTTTGATTTTCTTGATGTTTTTGTCTGTGATTATTTTCTTTGAATAAAATACGAAATTTCCAGGCATATAAGTATTTTCTGCCATGTTGTAAGAAACTTTTTATAAGGCCAAAAACCCGACCTAGCAAAAACCCCAGACCCTAAAGTTTTCAGCGATGACTGTTTTCAGTGAAATCCGTATTCGTCAGATTTTAGATAATTTTCAATATTTTTTTAATGAAATGCGTCTTTAAAAAAAAATTTATTAACAAAAAAATAAATCCTGACACTATCGAACGTTTTTGAGACGGTTGCCTGAAACACACCATTTAGGTTTTTGGCCAAAGCTGCGCTTGGCGCAAGGCCGTTAAGCTTATATGTGGCTTGGCGTGGGAAAACCGGACTTAATGTATGTGCGTTAAGTGTCGTCCCGGATTAGCCTGTGCAGTCCGCACAGGCTAATCGGGGACGGCACTTTCCCTCTACAGTGGATTTATGTTTAGAAGAGACCTTCTTGAAACAGAAAATACCATAAAAGCGGAAAGTGCCATCCCGGATTAGCCTGTGCGGACTGCACAGGCTAATCTGGGACGACACTTTACGCACATGCATTAAGACCGGTTTTCCCATGACGCGCCTCATATATTTTAATCGATTGTGACTATCACCGGTTGTATATGTTCTAGTGGGTTTGATAAACAGACAGACTGCACAGCGTAACATCACAGATAGGGGCCCATATCCACAAAGCTCCTTAGTAACAAAGTACATTTCTTAAAATCATAAAATCCCTTAAGTCTGTGGCTGTTTCAAAAATATGTGGCGCGTCATGGGAAAACCGGTATTTTCTGTTTCAAGGAAGTCTCTTCTAACCATAAATCCACAGGCTGATCCGGGACGACACTTTACGCACATGCATTAAGACCGGTTTTATCACGACGCGCCACATATATTTTGTATTAATTTTTTATTGCGGGTAAATAATAAACAGACGTTTTTTTTTTTACCATATTGCAAGTATACAATATTTATTTTCACATAAAAACATTTGAGGCGCGTCATGGGAAAACCGGACATAATGCATGTGCGTAAAGTGTCGTCCCGGATTAGCCTCTGCAGTCCTCACAGGCTAATCCAGGGCGGCACTTTTCGCCTACAGTGGATTTATGTTTAGAAGAGACTTCATTGAAACAGAAAATACCATAAGAGCGGAAAGTGCCGTTTTTGAAATATTCACTGAATTAAAGCTTAAGATCTTCATTAGAAGCCGTGTGGATATTTATGGCCCATGGTCACATTGTTAAAAACAAATGTCACATTTAACTTCTACTAAGTGTATTTCTACAAGCTAGAGGGAAATTCTCGCCACAAAATGGCGACATTTATGATCAATACTCAATCCAAGGTACTTTAACTGTGCTCTTGGTAATAAATATCGGACCATGGTAGTGTCACTGATTGCAATCACAATAGGGGAGATCACTGGTGAATTTTACTATGCTTTTAGTTACCTACCTTATTTTTTGAATTTACTTAAATCATAAACACCATTGTTAACCTTCCCAATCACCCCCAAAAGTGCAGTGTTGTCATATTAATTTTAATTATGTTATATAGCATAACACACATTTAACAGTTCAATGGCCAGAGGTTTGTATTTAAAGAAAATGAGAAGAAATCCATGGAGTCAAGTCAATGTAACAAAGTAAATTTTGCGAATGAAATCTGCTTACATAATGAAATTAAAAATATCTACTAATATTTTATAAATTATGTTGAATTCAATTACTTCATATTCTATTATTCAATGCTCTAGACTAGTAACTATTGTCTAGAGTGCATTATCTGTTACTGTCAATGAATCTGAAATTGACTCTACGATATAAATTCCACTGTAAAAGCGGTGTTAATGTCATCGACAGTTTGAAGACTATGGCAACACAGGTCCATGGAAATCCCGCTATAAATGGTGTAATAAATGTCTTACAGATCTTAGGTGATGACATCCTGGTTGATGTATATTGATTTTCCATCCTGTTACAGATTTACTCTCAGTTACACTGCTTGTATTTCCATTTCTCTTCTTACGACTAATTGTAGAATTAGAAACTCTCCACATGTAAACATCGCCTGGAATTTGCCGCTTCAACTTGGGTTGCAGACTTCCGTATTTTAAAGTGACAATTATGTATCCTCTATAGCATTTTATTAATATAGATCTAGTAGTCGTGGAAAAAAAAGACTTGACTGTGCTTGAAAACTGTTTAATACTGCATCACATGTAATGATGTTAATGTTTTTAACTTTATTTCATTTTTAATTAAAGTAAATGAATTACTGGTATTATTTGGTAATAAATGTAAAATTAAACTACAGTCCCTTTGTTTTGAGAATCCATAATTCAGTTCGAACATTTAGTACTGTGAAATAAACAAATTAATGAATTTAAGTTGCATTTCAATTAATATGAAATGTTTTGAGCATCCATTAATCCTGTTTATTTATATTTATATTTAGCACTGTGTAACAATAAAAATTGTAATCAAGTATGTTTTGTGCATCAATAAATCCAGCATCTGTGAAAAAGCAGTGCTTTTATTGTCACTACATGTTATTTGTATCAATAAAAACAGTTTTCCATTTTAATTCCATTACATTATAGACATGGCCACTAAGAAATGCTTCCATAATGCACCTATCAATGTTTTCCTCCAGGGGCAGAGCGGCGGGCATATATGGGACTTTAGAAGCGATTCTCGACAGGCAGGAATTGACATTCCAAATGATTAAGGGTTCCGGGGTAATAGACTGGTCGGATTTTGGATCCTGGTAATATAAGCCCCCGGGCCATTTGATAGACTTTAGCATCTCCCACTGAGGGGATTTAGACAAATATGCTTGGCCCTAGAGTGGGGAAATAGACCCCCAAAAATAAAATGTCAAATTTCCCTGGGTCAGCCCGCCGCTCCCCCCCCCGGGGGGGAATATTGACGTGCATAATAACTGTAGACCCGGATATCTAATACTATAGAATTTTATAAACAGTATTGATTAAACATTAGGACATCCATTAATCCAGTTTTGATGTTTAACTGTGCGTGAAGGGGATAGCTAATCAGCAGAAAAATCTTGGATTGTGACCTAAACAAAAACGTCCTAAATTTCCACTGTAGAATGGTAAAATACTATGTATGTAATTATATAAACTGAGTGTATGTAAATATATAAACTGAAGTGAAACAAGCATATCTCACGATTTTCAGTGTTCGTGTGATAGACAAACATGAGTCAATTCTGAGAGGACCTAAAATACTTTGCAAACTATCGCCATGAAACAACTTTGTGTCACTCAGCATCAACCATGAGAGCGAATGCACCCAGAGTTCTGTCACATACTTGCGTGACTGGTATAAGTCATCACTCCGCATACTTTTGCGTACACACATCAATTTATTAGTTTAATTGAAAATCTGACATAGCAAGAGCTTCGCTCAGGGCTTTCATTAACTTTTGAAAACTGGAAGTTTTAACTTCCTGGCCTCTGATTTTGGAAGTTTTGCTCATAATATTTGGAAGTTTTGACAGTATTGGGCTACTTAAGTCCTGGGTATTTCAGAAATGAAATTAAGTACTGTATAAAATTCAAGGTGTTTTTAAGGCCAGTTTTTTTCATCAAGTGTTTATATGCCAATTTATTCAGTGGAAGAGGTTAACATTTAGATAAATTACTTAATTTTTCTTCCATGGCTGAAATTTTGGAAGTTCTACACTTCCATGGCTGCAATTTTGGAAGTCCTGTGACAAAAACTGGGAGTAAATTACTCCCAAACTTCCCTTAATGGAAGCCCTGTTCGCTTGAGCAGTACTGTACATGTTCTTTTGTTTGTTTGGATGTATCGCTGTTTTAACAGTATTTCAGTCATATCACGGCGGTCAGTTAACCTACTCATACAGTTAACCTACTCTTACCTGGGCATGCTTAGCCGATCTAAGCAGTTTACCAGTACTAAGTGCACATACTTATGCCAGTAACTGACAACTGCATGCCCTACTTGAATCAGAGGTAGGTACAGAATGGCCGTAGAAACAATTTCATGACCAATCCCCACACCAGTTATGTGGCTGGGCTGCGGTTGGAACTTACGAACCCCGGATTGACAGTCCAACGCTCTACCAACTGAGCTAGCCGGGCCCGGCTACATGTTCTTAATAGCAATATTCTGACTTTACTTATGAACAACCAGCAAAATGACACAATTTACATGTGAATCACAGCACACACTTAGTATATTGTATGACAGATACAAAACAATACAAATTGGTTAATATATAACAGTATGTTAATATAGATCAAACAGTGTGTATACAAAATTATCCAGCCTTTGTTCCACCAATGTTTTCGGATCACCCAATTCATTCCTTTAAAGAACTGGAGAAGCTAAACCTCATGAGAAAATGAACATCCTGCTTCCTTGTTACACGATCAAGGAGTGACAGGCTTGCTTGTCAGTGTCTCTTGGGTCATATTGTTATGGTTTAGGGCAATTTAAATTTGAGGAGTGTAATGCACGTGCATAGTGTCATCCCAGATCAGCCTATGCCGTCCAGCGGACTCCAGGACGACACTTTTTGCTTTTGTGGTATTTTCTGTTTAACGAAACTCTCTTTTAAACAATTCCACTGTGGGCTGTAAGAGCCGTCCTGGATTAACCTGTGCGGACTGCACAGGATGATCCGGGACGACACTTTACGCATGTGCATTAAACCCGGTTTTCCATGACACGCCTTAAATGTACTGTATTAGGTTTTGAGAAATTAAAGATCAAAATAGCAAAATACAAAAGTAGCAGGTTGCTTCACCGTTCTCCACTGTGGTTACCCTATGCAGCTGAATATCCCTTGAAATGTAGTACATTTTTGCAAATATGTACATCTAATAGATCTGAAATTTTTGTCAATATTCACAGATCTTGTAATATATATTTGTAATATTCAACGACCTTAATTTAAAGCGCAAAATGGACGACAATCTGAATCATCCAATATTAACTTATGTCAATCAGCGTCCGACAAATTTCAACATTTGCATGTATCCCAGTGGTCTACTAGACCTTTTTATTGGTAGCCCAATACTTTTTACATGAATTACAGTCAACAAGACAACAAGCAAATTAGTTTTCAAAATACTTCACATACATGAATAATCTTTTCAGTGTTCTGAATGATAAGAATAACCCTATTAATAAAATTTGTAACACATACATGTCCATAATATATACACTATTTAAGTAAAATTTAAACTAATATAGATACCCGTAACTACATGTAAATCAGCTTCAGTAGCCCGGTGGGCTTGTGATTTGAAATTGTAGTAGCCCAATGGATATTTTTGGTAGCCCTTCAGGGCTCTGGGCACTGGATTTATCGGACACTGGTCGAGATTTATTCCACCTTTCTAAGGCTCGATTTGAGCATCACCTTGTGCATTGTTTGATGCTACATCTTTCCCTAATGACAGGGCATGATGGTTCAGTTAATGCACTGCATTCATGTGGTTACATACAGATCAAAAGCAGATCTTTATACATAAGTATTAAAGCAGTTACCGGTATATTAGCTGGTACCGATTTATATAAAGTCTTATATATTTCGCAATTCTGTTTATTTCATTGAAATATCCTCTTTGAAATTATACACTGTAATGTGCATGTAATGAAATACATACAAACAATATGTTATAATTAATTACATGGTTATGACAAACTTAAACTGATGCAAACTGTTAAAACATTTAACTGGTGTACAATGTATACATGTATTCAAAACGTGTAAGTCTTAAAATCTGCAAGTTAGTAAAACAACAACTGTATTAATGTTATGTAGATTAACTGTGCAAAACAAAACCACATAAATTATTCAGCAATAATAATACATGAGGCATTTAGTAATATGCCTAGACTAGAACATAGACAGCGTCGAAACACACGGTATATATTCCATTACCATTACATTATATACTGTGGCAGAATAGGCCGTCAAACGTTTGTTTTCATGAATATTGATGAGCCACCTGCTGACCAATGAAATTGCAATGAAATTTTAAGTAACCTTGAATACTCCTCGAATGAAGTGTGGAAAACAATTATCAGTCGACCGGTGAATAAGTACACGCCGCTCAAAAACCGACCACCTGCAGGATAACGGTAAATATGAAAGAAGCAAACACGGCCTACATTCGACTGTTTTAATACCGCGTCGTTTAGTTTGGTTGAATATTACGTGCCGACTTGGACAAAGAACCAATGAGATGTCTCACTAATTATTCATGAGTACAATGTTTTGCTAGCCTAAATGCCCACGGTCAATCAAGAAGCATAGCTGAATACTAGATGTACATGTATAATTGTTGTCGGAAAGTTCATAGACTGGTGTTGTAAATGAAAAATAATAATCTTTACATGATTTCTCTGCTTAGACATATACATATTACAAACAATATTGTGCATTATGATAATATTTTAACACTCAAGTTTTCTTTATTTACAAAGCCTTAACAACACACCTACTGAAGCATTTTGAAATGTTTGAAAACTGTCAACAGTAAATCAATCCCTCCAACCGTCCATCTGTTCAATGGGCATGTATAATAATGCCTATACAACAAGCAAATCATGGTGGATATGGATCTTTGCCCCAGGGTAAAATGTATGACGCGCTGACAAGGGACCACACTGATGGGGTCAGCTGCCATGAGACACTGATATAATTATGGAATATCCAAATGTGCATCCACAACCGTGACATTTAGCTAATACACTGCAATTTATCAATGCTGGTAAATAACAGTTAGATGGCAACTTTAAATTGCCGACTTAACAGAAATTGACACTAGGTAAATTGCCTATTTGGAAAACAGTGTCCCAAAATTTAGAAACAGGAAAAATTCAAATACTCAGTGTCCCAAATTAAGAGTCACGAAAAATAATTATTTTATGGGATTTAAAGGGTTTCCCAACATTAAGAGTGTTCCAACATATTGAGTAATTACGGTAGTGATGTCGTAATCGATGTCAAATGGCTCGGTACTTTGTGTGTTGCACTGTTTTAGTGATCTTGTGTGTATGTCTACTATTTATACATTCAAAAGATTTTGTGCAATCTTTACAACATACTTGAATTTATTTAATTATGTAGTTCCCCTAAATTATCATAACGCAAAATATATATATATATATATCAACAGGTGTATAGCAAGCTGATTTGAAATTATTAAAAATAATAACAACAGCAACATAAACATAAGCTTTTCAACATTTTAAATATTTTTAATCCATAATGTTTACATGAAGTTTATTTTATTATCTTATAAATGTAACCATAATATTTTTTTTTTTTTTTAAATATAAATTCTTATAAATGTGTGCTTAATACTTGTATAAATTATAAAACGAAACCACAACCTGTGTGAACTATGGAAATATTACAAGAATTGCCACTAGATGTACTACAATATGACAACTACATGTATATTGATATATATACAGCACCTTGTACAATGTTTCATGACATACATCAAAACATCAATTTTACCAAGCAAAGGTTCACAGTTGTCATATAGTAGTCAATATTATGTGCTTTACCAGCACCAATTTCACAGAAGGTTTGAAGAATTTGACTTTATCACATGCTATACCTTGTTTTCCATGTAATACAAACATTACGAATATTTTTATCTTACACATGTGTAAGATAACGTTTTGAGCGTTTTCATTGGCTACATATTTTTTCACTGACCAATCGCATGACGTTATTTTGGTGAAATGACGTCGTCAAAATGAAATGACGTCAATGCAGTAAAAAACTTTTAGGATTTATCGACATGCTTTGGTAAAATTAGAAGCATTTTTTTTCGTCTAAAAGCATGTGATAAAAAAGATCTGACACTCGTAATTTCATATCATGTTTTATTAAACTCGTCCAGGAAATTCGTTAGTAAGCTCGTCAAAGGCTTGCTTACTAACAAAATTCCTTAACTCGTTTAATAAAATATGATATGAAATGACAACTCGTGTCAGATCCTATATATACGGTATGTACAGCACAAGATATTTACTTAACACCTGGATTAGTAATCAAACAAATCTTTAATAAAGGCTCAACCTAGCACAAAACTATCACCATTAACAATATCTATGAGGCATGTCGTGGAAAAACCGGGCTTAATGCTTGTGCGTAAAGTGTCGTCTGCACAGGCTGATCCGGGATGACACTTTCTGCTGTTATGGTATTGTCTGTTTCAAGGAAGTTTCTTTTTTAACATAAAACCACAGCAGGCGGAAAGTGCCGTCCAGGATTAGCCTGTGCGGACTGCACAGGCTGATCCGGGACGACACTACACACATGCATTAAGTTCGGTTTTCCCTACTGACTAGTTACTTTTATACATTATCACTTATTGTACATTTAGGGATTCATATGAAATGCACCTCAGGGGTTATTTTCATAAAGCTCCTTACAAAAACTTCTTGTTTTGTATAATTTCATGAAATTTCAAATAAAAATTTCTATAGGTAAAAATTAATACCGTGTAAGTGGATATTTCCGCGTGTCAAAAAGTTAGCGAATTAAAAAATGTATACTTTTAGCGTGCAGAAATGTTAGTGAATTTCCGATTTCAAATTGTGTGAAAATTTCACGCCTATGGCTTTTCACACTGACCTGTGTAGTGCGTCAAACGACTTGACCCGCGTAGGTTACAAAAGTAACAGTTTGGCTTACTATATATAGTATGTCGTGCCTTGAACGACCCTTGACAAGGTCCTTTGCTGCAGTCGTTTTCTTTAATTAGCAGCTCAATTACTGCTATGGGGAGTGAAAAACGTGCAACACGCCTTCTACTTGGAGTGTGTAAACAGTATGCCAATCAATACTAACCTATCTGAATGACAATAGCGTTATCAATATGACATAGCAGCTTTTAGAGGACGTCAGTGGGACGTGTCAACAAAAGACTGTGTAATAATATATTACAAGAACACTGCACATCGTTACGTGATTCTGTAAATGACAGCGTAAAAATATTCCTTTTCAAATAATGTTTTTCTTCATAGCTGTACCGTATACATATTCCCATCTGCGAACTGTGTTGTAATGAGTTTCTACATTGGCAATCAATGTAATTTTTGCTGACAGAAAAATTAGCAAGTTCTTCTAATTCGCAAAATTCGCAAACATTTCCACGTTGCTAACTTAACCACTTATACAGTATTTTATGTTTTTTTATGTACAAAGATCTGCTGATTATTTATTAGAACAAAACTGTTTGATAGAAAATAGCATTTAAATAAAACAGCCACATACTTTGATTTTAACAAATGTACATAAGGAGCTGTATGTGTTTGGTATCAAAGTTATCACAGGCAATCTTGAGCGCAGAGGACTGTGACACAATCTATGCCACTTTTTTCTTCAGGGTCGGATCCTGGTAACAAATGAGAGATATGGAGCCTTCTGGTCTGGTTGCGCTGTACCTGTCAAACAAATTAAACACAGCAGAATAAGGCAATAGGCAGATTATGGACAAATAATTCACATGAAGTTAAATTATGATGGCTTTCTCAATTATGTTGACTTTGTGGGAAAAAAAATGGACAAATGGACTTAATTTGCATTAGAGGTAGAAGTACCGTACACTAGTCTTCTTGTTGTTGTTTAAAAGTAACACAACTTTAACACGTAGAAAAGAAAAAGGTGACATTTCCAAATGACAAACACCTTAAATCTGGTATCACAGCCTTGAAAATTACAAATGATATAGTGTTTAAACATGTTTACTAGTGTCTTGAACATACCACCTGGTCCCAAATTAATGCATAATCTTAAATAAATATTAGTTTTATCAGCATATGTTACTAAAAGCTTTTATGTTTTTGTGTCAGTAATTATAATAGGTTTTTAATATGGCATACACATTACATAAAAGTTTAGCAAAAACTTTGTTGAGACTGTTGCAAGAAACGCACAATTTTTTTTTGCCTTAAATACAAAGTCAACTGTCTTACTTCTGTCCCTGTCTGATGAGCATGTTGTCCCCGACTGACAGGTTGTAGGTCTGCCCTCCTGTGGTGACACTGCTGCTGCCCTCCTGAAACACATGGTGGAATATGCATTAGTCTGGCTGTAAACGGCGCCACTTTATGATCGTGAGAATTATTGCCTTTAATTATGTTTTCTACATTAAATGCGCATTTAATACACTGTTAGTACACTTACTGTATTTTGTCTGTACTTTTTCTGCGTTTTTTACAAAAAAAGTGTATTTTTTAAAGATATAGTATATTTTTCAAGGAGAAAAAATAGACTTTAAATGCACTTAAGTGTATTAATGCATGAAAAATGCAGAAAAAATACACTTTTTCTCTGTAATAAGTGTATTTATTCTGCATTTTCAAGTGTATTTAATGTGCAACCAACACAGAAAAAATACGCTGCCAATACCGCCGCATTTAATGCGTATTTAATACACTTCTTCGAGAAGGGAAGGTTGGGTGATATGGGTGGATAGGGAATGGTCATAAGCAACAACTGTGCAAGTATCAAAGTGTTGTAGTAAGCGGTGTTGGTGCTAGACAAAACGGTAAAATCTACTTAACCTTGGCACGGACGGAAGGACAGGACGATCACTATATGCCTCCTGCATCAAGATGCCAGGGGCATAAAAACTACTAACTGAAGTCTCATGTATATACCTACCAACACCCATATGAAGGTCTCTGCTACGTCACACTTCCCAGAGTTCTCTCCCTTCCCATACAGAAAGACCTGAAAAATGAAATGGAAACATTAATTGTATCAATAAATTCACAAACTTCATTTCATGGACAATCGTTATGACAGATGGTTAGTGCTCACATGAACATGACTACTTTTTATTTCATTTTTTATTAAAAAACTAGGAAAATGGCATTGTAATTAAAATAATTCAACAGTTGTTCATTTCACCAACGTGTGCCTTGTTATGGTTAAATATAGTTTCCTCATATGTCTGCTTCATTGGTCACTTCATATAATTCATATAATTCTAATTATGATGATTGAAGTAATTCAAAGAAACTAACATAACGAGCACACAGTCATGTCCAGTAAGAAACATTTGAAAGGTGTAGTGGAAATACCGGGCTTTATGCAAGTGCGTCAAGTGTAGGGCTGATCCGGGACGACACGTCTCATTTAAATTTTCTGCCTCTTAATCTCACAACACGAACTAATATGCTTCATACAGAGGTTATTCTAATCGAACATTAAACTGTTCAAATGCAGTTGCATCTTAAGTAACAGCTGTAGTAGGTTGTCACGCCATTTTTTTTCCATGGCAGTTAGACTGCAGTCATGTTGAGATGAAAATCACAACCATTATGGGATAAAAAATGACCATAGACGGTGACATCATACCATGTGCCATGAGAGTTACAACAACATGCTGGGATAAGATGCAGATCTTGGCCCAGTTGCTCAAAACTTTAACCCCCAATTAAGCTAACAGCCGTTAACTTTTGGATGAAGGTTTTTATGTAAATTAAATGTTAACATTTTAAAATTTGCATTTATTTTAAAATAATTGTCAAATGCTTCATATGCAAATTGCTTGTAATATAAGTTTTATTCACATCTAAAGTTAACAGGCCGTTAAGCTTAACCGGCCGTTAAAGTTTTAAGCAACTGGACCCTTACCTGGAACTGGTGCGTGTGGTCATCACGTTGGAAGAGTTTTACAAAGCCCTTGCTATCAATCTCCGTTTTGTTTTCCTTGATGAACGTGGCCAGGTGGAATGGAGCTTGCAGGGTCAGAGTGGGGTTCAACTTCACGGGAGGGGTGTCCGGGATAGTACCTGATAGCGTTAATAACATACCTACTGTATCTACCATTGGATTTTTCATCGATGGTATCCACGTTCGCTAAAATACGCTATGCTTCTTGAGCAACAATGGGATAATTCGCTAGCAAAACTTCGTACTCATGAATAATACATGAGACATCTCATTGGTTCCATGACAGAGACTATACAGATAATTCAACCAATGAGATGGCGCATTATAAAAACAGTTAGGGCTTTAATCATTATAATTTACTGTTGTTCCGCATGCGGTCAATGAACTGATTTGGAAAATATAACATGGGTAGTGAACCAATAAGATAGTTTAATTACACAGAATACACTGAAATTGAAATTAAGATATTATAATACATGTAGTAGGTTTAACTGCTTAAACTTGATGATTTACCATGGATTAAATTTGTACAAGAACATAATTGAACAATTTACATGTATTTAAAGTTAAATGATTCCAATGTCAATACTGGTATATCAATACTGGTATGACAAATACCATATCACAGTACAATATGAACTCAAGGAATCCTCAATTGCTTTCGTATACAGCCACCCATATGTAAAGAAAAAGTGATCACATGTACAGTTTTCACAACTGTTGTTTGGAAGGACTTGCCCACTCGGGCATAGGCCATACAATTTCAGCTTGCCTGAATCCAAATGAACTTCTCGGAAATGTGGAAATAAAATCTAGACATTTCCTAATCAGTTCAAATGATAATGATGTTCATGTAGTCATATGGTAAGAAAATCGTGTAATAATGGTTATTCAGAGAAAAATTTCTGGACATTTTTGCATTATTGGTAAATGATTAATTAAATTTCATAATTTTGCATCATTCTTATACTAGCCCTTTCGGGCAGGCAGATCAAAATTTTAACTTGCCCAAATAGGTTTTTACTTGTCCCGGGCTTCCGGCAAGTGAGTTATTTAGAAGACTGCATGTATGTGTTTTACTGAGTGCAGTCATTGTACATACCTGGCACAGGTTTGCCTGTTTTATGCTGCTCTGATTCAAAGTACCTGTAAACAGTAACAAGGACAATAACATCAAACATACATAAACTGAGTACACTGTAATGATTCACAACTGTATAATAGCAAACAAACTTTGATACTTTAGAAAGAAATACTATACATATTTTTATACATGTGACAACAATGTTTGAATCCTTGTCACAACAGCAGCCATATCAATAACTTCTTAGTAGCAAATCACCTAAAAATACCCATTGGACAATATATAACACTGTAAGCGTAAACAAACCATGAATGGGGTCCTTTGTCCACATAAATGGGGTGGAAACTTACCATAATGGGACTTGGCATCAATCATATGTATGTTTGGTTTTTATCTATTCTACATTCTACCATGGCACGCTGCTAGTGGTCCATAGATAAAGAAGGAAAATAACTGTGGGTTATTCTGCAACAAATTATGGGCGAGCTTAATGTTTTGAAAATAGTTCTGGATATTCGTAGAAATTGTTCCATAAAATGTATGTGCTTAAACGCGCGATTGCAAATTGTGACAAACAAATGATTTTTGCATTATGTAGCGCAATTAAACCACATTTGTACTACATATTTTATACTAAAGTTCACAAAAACGTTTACGTTTTGTTAATATGTTTTTAATTTGCGCTTTTTGGCATTATATTTTCACTGTATAATATCAATAAGTATGACGTCATTCGCTCAATGTTTATCAATAAAGCTGACATCATTTTGAATTGTTATGATTTATTGACGTCACAGAAACGCACGTGTGAATGCACTTCTCGGAAAATGGGCGGAGTATAGATAAATATAGTTCTCATTCATAACCTTTAAAAATACGAATTTTATATAAGATCGTGTTAGAATCGAAATAATTGACGGGTAACAGTTTGTTATTGTGTTAATAACCAACGGTTTGTTGTTCCGATGCTTGCTATCAAACCACTCAGGCTACCGCCCTCGTGGTTTATTCCTACGCATCGGAACTCCAAACCGTTGGTTATTATCGCAATAACCAACAGTTACCGGTCAATTATTTCTTAATTTACTCACAGGACTTGATGCAGGGCCCTCAATCTGCACAAATTGCAGTCAAAATAAGTCTGCTTCCCCCAACCAAAAAAATAGTGCAAATGTTCCTCCTCCTCTAGGAGAACATACAATATTGATAGTTAACAAAGAGACATCATTTTTTACACATTTTGATGCATATTATCTACTCCAATGACTAAAATACTAAATTATGTCTGTTTAAATTCTCCCCATTAAAAGAAACCAACATTCACAAAGCTCCTAAGGGAAATCTTAACTTAAGTTGTACTTAAGACAAAATTTCTGATCAAATGTTCTATGTGAAATCTTAGCAATATTTACTAGTTTGAAACATGTGTAAAACAGCCAATCAATGAAACAGCCGCAGACTTTGGGAATTTTATGAGTTTAAGAAATTTACTTAAGTTTTCCCTAAGGAGCTTTGTGAATATGGGCCCTGAGATGTTTAAATAGCCATCTTTTCTATGACCTCTGACCTTTTGATGACGGGTCCCAGCTGTACTCCGAGGTCCTCACAGTGGAACCATTCCTCGTACAGCGAGTCCAGGGTAGGGCAACCTTCCTTCTCCACAAAATACCTGCAAAACAGGTTGCTGTTATGATTTCAGTGCTCTCCTGTTTTTCACATTTTTTTTTATTAAACTAGAACTCCGCAAGTCAAAGGTGTCGCCTGCTGGAGCATAACTCAAATATGATAAGAGCAATTATGCCGAAAACTGAACTTAACTTTCCTTTTATGCTTACTAACACTTGCCTAAAGTTTCATATTGATTTCACTAAAACTTCTCAAGTATTGTCTGCACGAGCCTTATTTGAACTTTTTCTTTAAAAGGGGGCATAACTCAAGTACAATAACAGCAATTATGCCAAAAATCAACTTAACCTTTCTTTTATGGCTACTAACACTTCCCTAAAGTTTCATTTGATTGCACAAAAACTTCTCAAGTTTTGTCTGCACTAACTGAAAGGGAAGCCGCTGCCTCCGCCGCCAACAACGCCGTCGACGCCGCCAGAAATAATTCCTATATGTCACCCTTTCAGGCGACACAAAAACTGTAGCGCGTTTTGTCCTTCTACATAAGCTCTGCACAATTCATTAGCAGATATGCCAGTTATAACACACAACAATATGCCTGATTTAAGGGCATAAAAACAGAATTGCAATGTTTACAATGCGTACAAGCCACTTTAAAACCTGAGTTGCTAATGGCGCTAACAGCCTTTAAATTTGGAAGAAGTTATTACAATATTTTATCTATGTTTGGGCATTTACTTTTTTTGTCTGAATATTACGAGTCACAGAAAATAATTGTTTGAAGTCTGTCCAAAAACATAGCAACTGCAATACTGTCGTAAAAATCGCATATAAGTTATGTGCTCCTTGGTTTTATTATCTGCAACGATGGTTTATGTTTACAGTCCTCACGATAATTTTTTGGAAGAACATGCCCATTCAGGCATTAAACACACAATTTTAACTTGCCCAAATTCATCCTGAACTTGTCCAAAAAGATGAAATAAATCTAAAGATTAAAGTAATCAGTTTCACTGATAGTGATGATGTTCTTTTGGAAAGAAAATTAAGTGATTATATATATTTAAAGAACATTTTGTGAATTTTTTTTGTTGTTGGTAAAATGCATCTTATTGTTTTCAAAGGTTAATACTTCTATTTGTCAAAAATTTAATCTTTGCCCCATAGATTTTCACATGCCCAGAGCTTTGGGCAGGTGGGTTATTACTAAACCTGCTTTTATTGCTGGAGGTGTTAATTTATTCCACAATACTGTATACTGAAGCCTTTACACAACTTGCTAACTGGCATGTAAAGTGGCGTGGCAAATGCTTGCAGGATTATCAATTTCGAAGACACCTGTGGAAACCACTGGCACTCCCTGCGAAACATTTAACAATAATGGCAGTTAATAGTATGTTTCTGAATAAATAGATCACATTGAATGCCTATTTTGAAAGTGTCTGAAAATGCAGTGATATGAAAAAGATTTATTTTGGTGGATTTTGAGGGTTCCCCAAAAACATAATGTGCGAACAAGTAAATTGGATACGCTATGTATATTAGACACTACAATTCAAATTCAAAGTTTAGTCTGTAGAAATTGTTATTCTGAGTTTGATCTAATATTAAAATGTTTGTTAAGCAAGTTGTTTGTAGTATTAATTGTATTAACACCTTAAGTACACAGGTCTTTAGATTAAAGGGCCTTTAAAGTCAGGGCCCATTATTTTTTAAATTTCCTATACATCATTCAAAGTAAAGAAACTATTGAAGAGTTAAATATTCCTGCAATTCACATACCTAAGGCCATCCACCTCATCCTCTGCACGCTCCCTCTCGATCACCAGCCCAACTGTGTGTGCCACTCGCTGTGGGGAGTGCGCTATGCTACCCGGCAGCAGGAATATCTGAAATGACATGTTTAACAAATCTTGCCAGTTTTTTTTCCTGCAAACATTTTAAATGTCTCCAAACTTATTGTTAAAGGAATAATTGCCATCTGTAGAACTTCACCAGCTATGAGTGAGCTTGACTAACTGTTAAACATGCGATATTTTAGTATGATGATTGAATCAAACATTAGACTAATTTAGCATATGATTGGCATTGTAGGAAACATATGCATATAATTATATGTATTCCCTTTCTTAACACTATGTATAACAACATTACCTCCCCTTCCTTGTGTATCCCTTTCTCAACACTATGTATAACAACATGACCTCCCCTTCCTTGTGTATACCTTTCTCTACAATATGTATAACAACATGACCTCCCCTTCCTTGTGTATACCTTTCTCTACAATATGTATAACAACATTACCTCCCCTTCCTTGTGTACACCTTTCTCTACAATATGTATAACAACATTACCTCCCCTTCCTTGTGTAAACCTTTCTCTACAATATGTATAACAACGTTACCTCCCCTTCCTTGTGTACACCTTTCTCTACAATATGTACAACAACATTACCACCACTTCCTTGTGTACACCTTTCTCTACAATATGTATAACAACATTACCTCCTTTTCCTTGTGTACAACTTTCTCTACAATATGTATAAAAACATTACCTCCTTTTCCTTGTGTACAACTTTCTCTACAATATGTATAAAAACATTACCTCCTTTTCCTTGCGTACAACTTTCTCTACATTATGTATAACAACATTACCTCCTCTTCTTTGTGTACACCTTTCTCTACAATATGTATTAAATTACTGCCCTGCCTTCCTTGGGTAAGACTTTCTCTACAATATGTATAATAAAAGTACCTCCCCTTCCTTTGTTCACCTTTCACAACAATATGCATAACAAAATTACCTCCCCTTCATTGTGTACACTTTTCTCAACAATATGCATAACAACATTACCTCCTCTATCTTGTATACACCTTTCTAAACAATATGCATAACAACGTTACCTCCCCTATCTCGTGTACACCTTTCTCTACAATGGATATAACAACATTACCTCCCTTTCCTTGTGTACACCATTCTCTAATATATGTATAACAACTACAATATGTATAACATAGGGATGTCAACGGCTACCAAAATCGGTATCCGGTTATTTGTATGTAATATCCGGATACTATCCGGATAACCGTATAGATCGGCATTGGTGGCCGGAATCTGGCACATGATAAAGTTGCAAAATTAAGTTCACATCTAGACGATACTTCTATTTTGAAACACAATACTATTTCATAATTGAAAAAGCACATGTAACAAACTACGTCGATTTCTGTTCGTAAATTGTACATTTTGTTTGTTTTGTGTAGTGTGCAATGTTGTTATGCCCTTCAATTAAAATACCCCAATTAAACATTTGATTTGCATAAAGGTAAGTAGGTGTTAAGGCTGACTGGTGTATGGTAAACCCGTAAATTGCGATGTTTGAGTAAAACACGCAATGTGCTAATTAAATACACATAGACACAAAAACAAGGATGGATCAATGTTACTATATATTTTATTTTAATTGGCATTTTTAACTGGTAGAGAACCATCTCTGATCAAGAGGGATGCACCTAATTGACATTATCGATTGTGACATCTTGTTTTGTTTAATAGACCTATCAAAGTTAGTGTGGTGTGAAAGCACCATACGTTGTTTTATAATAATCGTATTCTGACCGAGGGGTGTGTTTATGACACGTCCGCAGTACGAAGTGGAGACCTGTAGAGGCCTATAGCTGTGTTGTGCTAATAATATACATGCAAGAAGGGCGTTTGTATGCCTAAAAAAAACGAGAAAAATCGATTTTCAATTTTTATAATAATATTCGGTTACTAACTTGGTAACCGGATATTAACATAGTAACCTGATAACCGGTTATCTGGATATTCGTTGACATCCCAAGTATAACAACATTACCTCCCCTTCCTTGTGTACACCTTTCTCTACAATATGTATAACAACATTACCTCCCCTTCCCTGATGGGCACATCCTTGCGTACAGCTTTCTCTACAATATGTATGACAACATTACCTCCCCTTCCCTGATGGGCACATCCTTGTGTACACCTTTTTCTACAACCTTCAGACACATGTCTCCTTTCACCATGTAGAATAGCTGCCAAATACAACAGAAAACCAAGGTTAAGGCCTAAATCTGAGTATGCATGTCATCATCTTGGACAATACCAATGTCATGTGTTAATAAATATGGTGTCTGCATTACAATCAGGAGGTTATGAGTTCGAATCTTACTTTGAGAGCGTTTGAAGTATCTTTCTCAAAAAGACATCATGTACTGGTTTTACCAGGAAACATACTCGGAAATGTTGCAGTAAGCCTCTGGCTTTCAATACAGTCAAGCTTAAAAAATAAATAGGTTTAAACTAAGTGTCTTAATGATTCTCTGGCTTTCAACACAATAGAGACAAAATAAATAGGTTTAAACTAAGTGTCTTAATGATTCTCTGGCTTTCAACACAATAGAGACAAAATAAATAGGTTTAAACTACACCAACAGGATGAAATAATGACATAGTCAACATGTATAACACCAGGACTACCTCCAAGGTTAACACATGAAATAATGTTACCTCCTCACCCTCCTCAATGTGGTAGTCTTTCCTCTGGTTGGGACCGCCCACAAAGAACGACTTCATCTGACCTTCCTGGTGCCTAGCAAGGAACATAGACTCTGTCGATATTCATTTAATACTGTTTACAAAGCTGATTTTGATTACTGATACAAGTTTTCAATTTGAAAAAAGAAATTTAAAACTGCCATGATTTTTTCCAGTGAGTACAACACTGTATTTGTTCCATTTTGATTAAGCAAATAATCACCATGAATGATCTATGGAATACTGATGTCATTCCAGTTAATGCAATACTAATATATCCACAATCAAATTCCATCACAGTCTGAAAATGATTGTATTGTTTCTATACCAAAACTGGTAAAATACTGGGAATGCCAATTTCATTTCAAGTGAGATAAAAAAAACTACATGTAACAGTAGTTGTAAAGGCAAAATCACCAAAAATGGGAATTACACCTTTGAGACTAAAGGTTATGCAATGAGTTTAAATTTAACTTCAAAAACATGTGCTGTCACTATCAGGTGACATACGCCCCCAAATGCACTTCAGTAAGTGCGACATTCACACCAAAATGAAGCTTTGTAAAAAAAAAGTGAATGAAAATTATTAAATTAATTACTTCAGTCAAAATGGCTGCTCTGGAAAAACTTATGAAAAACTTAAACCAAAATTTTTAAGTTAAATAAGGGGCATTATTCTGACAAAATACAAAACAGAGTAATTGAGGTTGCTTTCCCTGATAGAGACATTGATAGAAAAGAAGTACTTTATTTTTAAATAAATACCTTCGATAGTATTCAAGGTGTAAGACATTATAAAAAAACTTTAACCTTGGCCGTACAGATAACATACAGACAGTTCAATTTTAATATGCCCTCCTTTGGGGGCATAAATATTAACAGCTAAAGCAACCCACTCACATCATCTTATTGCAGACGGGAGGAAGGAAGAACTGCTTGTTTTCCTCGATCCATTTGTCAGTGTTGTTTATCACCGGTTCTTTGCTCGCCATGGCTTCAAGAAGTCACAACTCGATTCCTTGAAAAGTCAACAATTACTGGTATTATTTGATTTGAAACTATGAATCTGTAAAGAAAGCAGAAATGAATGGGTGTCATTGTTTTGATGACAAAACTTCAGAATAATGCGGACTGGCACAGAACCTTATAAATCATTAATGACTATGTTTCTACTTATCACTGATTTATTGTTATTTGAGATGCTTAGTTTTTCTAACACAGAATTTAAATTTCATGCATCAGTAATTAGTTTTGAGCTAGATGACTCCACCACCATACACCAAAGAGTTGTTTCCAATTTGTACTAGCCTGTATTAATTTTACTCTAATTTGATTAAGCAAAAATTACCTTTAATTATGTGTTATATCCCAAATGCTTTTTAGTGGGTTATTAAAAATTCACAAACCCTTTCCTGTTTTTGATGGTGTTAAAACAGTATTGTGCATACAAAAATAAACACACACTTGATATATAATCAAGAAAGATCCTTCAATGCTGACTGAAGCACATCTATTCAAAACAACAACAAAAACACTTCAAAGTCTGTTAACTTAAGCATGATTCTTACAAATGCTCCACAGAAGTAGCATAAAAGCTACTTGTTATTGTCATGTATTTAAACACAATCTTACAGATTAATCTTTATTGTCTTTAAGCCAATGTTCTGTACCAGTTACAGGTACACAAGTATGGTGTACCATGAGGTTCTAAAGTCATGCCTAAGGAACAATTAATTCTTCTTAAGTAAGAATTATTTCTTCCTGATGAATAAATAATTGTTCCTCAGGAAGAATAACTTATTCCTTAGGAAGAATTCATGACTTTTGACCCTTTTAGCCGCGTAAATTGAATTCGTCTAACAATATTTAAATTCTTCCTATGATTTTCGAATTCTTCCTATGATTTTAATTCTTCCTATGAATTTCGAATTATTTCTGACATTCTAAAACTTCTTATTATTATATTATTGTGATAATAATCATTATGATGATGATGATGATTATTATTATTATTATTATTATTATCATTATTATTATTATTTAATTTTGCGTAGGTTATGATAACGTAAGAAAACAACTACATAGCATTTCATCTTATTGTTTTTCTCATTATTATTATTATTAATTTATTATGATGATTATGATGATAATGATGATGATTATTATTATTATTATTATCGTCATGATTATTATTATTTAATTTTGCGTAGGTTATTTTGTTTAACATTATATTCATAAATAATAAAACTACAATGTGCTACTGATAACGTAAGAAAAACAAGAGCTGTCGGAGGACAGCGCGCTTGACTTTTCTTGTGCTTACTGGCATTTTTTTTCTAAAACAAGAAATATGGAAATTCCATGAAAACCAAATTTTTGTAACGAAATGCACTAAAGTCAGCACATCAATAAAATTTGTAGTAAAAGTGACCTTGACCCCACCCACCCCATATGCAATCCCAAGCGAGGTCTTGATATAAGGTATCTATGTATAAAGTTTCAGTAAAATATCTCAATGCATTCTCAAGTTATTGAGCAGAAACTGTTTCTCTATTTTAGTCACAGTGACCTTGACTCTATATGCAATCCCAAGTGAGGTCTCAATATAAGGTATGTATGTATTAAGTTTCATTAAAATATCCCAATGCGTTCTCAAGTTATTAGGCGGAATATCTCAATGTGTTCTCAAGTTATTAGGCGGAAACCGTTTGTCTATTAATAGTAACAGTGACCTTGACCCCAACCACCCCATATGCAATCCCAAGCGAGGTCTCGATATAAGGTATGTATGTATAAAGTTTCATTAAAATATCTCAATGCGTTCTCAAGTTATTGAGAGCGGAAACTGTTTTTCGATTTTTAGTATCAGTGACCTTGACCCCACCCCCCATATGCAATCCCTAGCGAGGTCTCGCTATAAGGTATCTATGTTTGTAGTTTCATTACAATAGTTTAATCCGTTCTCGAGTTAGAGAGTGGAAACGAAAAGTGGAGAAACTAGCTTACCAAAAAACTTTAACCTGTCCATATAGCTTATATGTAAAATTTCTTAGTGTAAAAAGGCCCATAATTTTGACAAATTTCAAACTAGAGTTATCAAAATTGGCCTATGAGTTCATTTTAATATAGGGAATAAGTGTTCTAAGTTTGAATGAAATCCCTTAAGCCATTCCTGAGAAACCAGCTACCGAAAAACTTTAACCTGTCAATATAGCTTACGTAAAATTTCAAAGTGTAAAAAAGCCCATAATTTTGACAAATTTCAAACTAGAGTTACCAAACTTGGTATATAGATTCATTTTAATGTGGGGAATAAATGTTTTAAGTTTGAATTAAATCCTTCTAGCCATTCCAGAGAAACCAGCTTACCGAAAAAACTTTAACCTAGCTAAGACGCCGACGATGGGGCGAGTAGAATAGCTTGCCTTTTCTTCGAAAAGTCGAGCTAAAAACTAACAAAGCATTTCATCTTATTGTTTTTCTCATTATTATTATCATAATTGTTATTATTATTATTCTACATTAATTATAATAATTTTTAATGATTTCTTTATATATTATTATCTCCTGCAATATTTTCAGTTAATCTGATATTTCCCTAAGTTCTGTATAAAAATCAAATTCTTCCTGTGCTCTCAACAGCCAATCACGGATTCTTCCTTAGTTCTTAACAGCCAATCACGAATGCTTCCTAAGTTCTAAACAGCCAATCAAAATTTCGTGCACAAAAATCCTGCAAAAAGTTCAGATGTATGTTGGAATCCCACAATGCATTTCAGCACAGTAAATTTATTAATCTGATTGTGAGAAGGACTTACTATTTTTTAAATGTAATCTGAAACTTAGCGCGTTAAAATTAAACTGAAGGGGAAGAGAGTTTTTATTAGATCTGCCTCTGTCAAATAAACATAATGAAATGTAGAAGTTTACTTGCGAAGTACACCAAACAATGCATTCTTGCGTACATTGAGAGGGGAATTTCGTAGGCAACTGCGGAATCTTTTACACAAGATACAAATATTGTGCTCTCTCGGAAATTCGAAAGACAACTAGGCGACAGTACATCGCTGCAAAATATTGTCCAATTTAACACACTGTGCAAGTTTAATGGCACCTCCCGCGAACTGATCTGATGGGACACCGGGGGTGCCAATATATGGCACCTCCCGCAGCTGATCTGATGGGACATCCGGGGTACCTATTGGTGTTATCATGGTATTGCACCATGAAAGTAATACACAGGATGTGTTTGGCGACACGGAGACATATAAGATATAAGATAACAAAGAGTGTAACAAAACAAGACATCGTTTTCATATATGAACAGGTATAGTGCATGTGACGGTGGTGATAGAGAGGATCCCGATGGTGGTGATAGGGAAGATGATGGTGGTGATAGTGATGATGATGGTTGGGATAGGGAGGATGATGGTGGTGATACGGAATATGATGGTGGTGATAGAGAGGGGGATGATGGTGGTAATAGGGATTATGATGGTTGGAATAGGGAGGATGATGGTGGTGATAGGGAATATGATGGTGGTGATAGAGAGGGTATGAAAGTGGTGATAGAGATGGGGATGATGGTGGTGTTAGAGAGGGGGTGATGGTAGTGATAGAGAGGGGGTTGATGGTGGTGATTGAGATGATGAAGGTTGGGATAGAGAGGATGGTGTGGTAATAGGGAGGCCGATGGTGGAGATAGGGAGGATGATAATGGGGATGTGGAGAATGGTGTTGAAAACAGGGAGGATGATGGTGGGGATTGGGAAGACGATGGTTGAGATAGCCGGGATGACGGTGGGATAGGGAGGATGATGATGTCTGTGATAGGGATGATAGTGGTGATAGAGGAAGATAGGGATGATGGTTTTGATAGAGAGGGTGATGATGTTTTTATGATAGAGGGATAATGGCGGTTATAGAAAGGGTGAGGACGGTAGTGATAGGGATGATGGTGATGATAGAGAGAGGGATGAGGATGGTGATAGAGAGGGGAATGAAGGTGGTGATAGGGATGATGATGATGATGATGATGATAGAGAGGCTGATGATTGTGGTGATAGAGATGTATGGTATAGATAGGGAGGATGATTCTGGGGATAGGGAGGAGGATGGTTGTGATAGCGAGGATGATGGTTGATATAGCCAATCCGACGGTGGGATAGAAGGATGATGGTGGGGATAGGGAGAATGAAGGTGGGGGTAAGAAGGATGATGGTGGAGATACGGAGGATGATGGTGGTGATAGCGAGGATGATAATGGAGATACGGAGGATGATGGTGGGGATACAGAGGATGACGGTTGGTTAACGGGGGATGATGATGGGGATACAAGGATAATGGTGGAAATAGGGAAGATAATGGTGAAGATAGGGACGTTGATGGTGGGTAAGGGAGGACGGTGGTGGAGATAAGGAGGAGGATGGTTGGACTAGGGCCATGGTGGTTTTTATGATAGAGAGAGGGATAATGGCGGTTATAGAAAGGGTGAGGACGGTAGTGATAGGGATGATGGTGATGATAGAGAGAGGGATGAGGATGGTGATAGAGAGGGGAATGAAGGTGGTCATAGGGATGATGATGATGATGATGATGATGATAGAGAGGCTGATGATTGTGGTGATAGAGATGTATGGTATAGATAGGGAGGATGATTCTGGGGATAGGGAGGAGGATGGTAGTGATAGCGAGGATGATGGTTGATATAGCCAATCCGACGGTGGGATAGAAGGATGATGGTGGGGATAGGGAGAATGAAGGTGGGGGTAAGAAGGATGATGGTGGAGATACGGAGGATGATGGTGGTGATAGCGAGGATGATAATGGAGATACGGAGGATGATGGTGGGGATACAGAGGATGACGGTTGGTTAACGGGGGATGATGATGGGGATACAAGGATAATGGTGGAAATAGGGAAGATAATGGTGAAGATAGGGACGTTGATGGTGGGTAAGGGAGGACGGTGGTGGAGAGAAGGAGGAGGATGGTTGGACTAGGGCCATGGTGGTGATAGAGTTGGGGATGACGGTGGTGATGGAGAGGATGATGTAGGGGATATGGAGGATGATCGTTGAGATAGAGGGGAATGATCATGGAGATAGGGAGGTTGATGCTGGGGATAGAGGGGATGTTTGTGGAGATAGCGGGGATGACGTTGGTGATAGGGAGGATGATGGTGGGGATAGGGAGCATGATGGTGGAGATAGGTAGGATGACGGTGGGGATAGAGGTGATGATGATGCGTATAGAGGGGATAATGTTGGAGATAGGGAGAATGATGGTAATGATAGGGACGATGATGGTGGGGATAGGGACGGTGATGGTGGAGATAGGGAGGATGATGGTGGGTATATGGAGGACGATGGTGGAGATAGGCAGGATGATGGTGGGGATTTGGAGGAGGATGGTGGAGATAGGTAGGATGACGGTGGTGATAGAGGGAATGATGATGGGGATTGAGGGGATAATGGTGGAGATAGGGAGAATGATGGTAATGATAGGTACAAGTTGATGAAGGGGATAGGGAGGATGATGGTAAAGATAGTAAGAATGATGGTGGGGATACGGAGGACCATGGTGGAGATAGGGAGGATGATGGTGGGGATAGGAAGGAGAATTGTGGAGATACGGAGCATGATGGTTGTGATCGAGACGGGATGATGGTGGTGATGGAGAGGATGATGTTGGGGATATGGAGGATGATCATGGAGATAGAGAAGGGGGTGAACGAGGAGATAGGTAGGTTGATGTTGACGATAGATGGGATGTTGGTCGGGATAGCGGGGTTGATGTTGAGGATAGGGAGGATGATGGTGGGGATAGGGAGGATGATGGTGGAGATAGGAAGGATGAGTGATGGGGATCGAGGGGATGATGGGGATAATGGTGGTGATAGAGGGGATGGTGGTGGAGATAGGGAGGATAATGGTGGGGATAGGGGTGATGATGGGGGAATAGCGGGAATAATGGTGGGGATATGGTGGATGACGGTGGTGATGGAGAAGGGGATGATCGTGGGGACAGGGAGGATCATGGTTAAGATAGGGACGATGATGGTGAGGATAGGAAGGATGTAGGAGTGTCTTAATTATAGAAATCGATATCACAATATATTGCAATATTTTTTTTAATTTATCATGACATTTATTGCAATATACATGTATTGCGACTTTTATATATATGTATTTAATACGCTTAAGACTGATAAAATCACTATGAACAGCGCAGCATTTTATAGGATGCATTTTAGTATCACCAATGTTGATGACAAGCACAGCACCAGCAAAATAAAATACTGATTCCAAAACTTTTTACGTAATTAAACACGCTTATTGTGAAGTGAAGCCATTATCCCATTATCATTTGTAAAGTTGATAGTTTTTTTAAGTTTCAGGTAAAAAGAGGGACCATAATAGACTGTTCTAGCGACCAATAATTTTCCATTTATGTTTGGTATACACGTGTATTCTCTTAAAATGATTAGGCTTAAAATAATACAATAAACCTGATACATGGTTTCCATTAAACTGAAGAGTGAAATGCATACATAGTTGAAGCACAAAACATATACACCATGACTGGGGCACCTGCACTTGTATAAATCTCACTATATGTGCAATATTATAAATACAGTATATGACCATGACAGGCGGTTTCAGAGTGTTGGTCATATTTGTTTTGCTTTTCTATCTGAGGTTTATATTTTGCTGTTGCTGTGCCTGTCATTAACATTGGTGATGCTAAAACGCATCCTATAAAATACTGCGCTGTTTATGTTAATTTTATAAGTCTTAAGTTTATTAAATACATAGATACAAAAGTCGCAATATATCGCAATAAATATCATGAAAAAAAAAAAAAATCACAATATATTGTGATATCGATTTATAATATCGTACTTCTACATCCTCCCTATCCTCACCATCCTCCTCCCTATCCTTCCCTATCTTCACCATCATCCTCCCTATCATCACCATCATCCTCCCTATCTTCACCATCATCCTCCCTATCCTCACCATCATCCTCCCTATCCTCACCATCATCCTCCCTATCCTCACGATCATCCTCCCTATCCTCACCATCATCCCCGCTATCCCCACCAGCATCACCTCTATCCCAACCATCAACTTTGCTATCACCATCTTTGCTATTAATATTGGCCGTGGCTGTAGACAGCGGGACCCTCCAAGTCCATACCTCTTTATTTTGAGCGCTGAAATTGTTTGTATCTATAAAAATCATAAACAATAACAATATCAAACGTATTTATATGAATGGCACAGAATACAAAATAACGCAATTTGCCGATGTTGTTAGATGGAAGTGAAAGCACCGTTAATAAAACTTTAGATATTTTACATCAATTTTCCAAATACTAAGGATACTAAGGTTTAAAAGTTAATTTTGACAAAACTCATGTTATTTGGATTGGTGCCTTAAAAAGTAGTACTCGCTTTAAAAACAAAATTAAGTTGGTTTGGGGAGACACTGCTTTTAAATTACTTGGCATAAAGTTTCATATAGACTTGGAAAACATTGTGTCTATCAACTTTAATGATAAAATACTAAGTATTGAAAACTGTATAAAGTTATGGAAAAGAAGAGCATGAACGCCAATTGGCAGAATTTCTGTTGTCAAGTCACTTTCATTACCTATTTTAACAAACCTTTTTGCCACACTACCAACCCCAAATACACAATAATTAAATAGAATAAATGACAAGTTTTATGTTTTTGTTTGGCAATTGGTCCAGCAAGGACAAAAAGTAAGGTTCTTATAAAAAGATTATGATAAAGGAGGGTTGAAAATTTTTGACATCGTTGCAAATGTAAAAAAGTTAAAAGTACTCTGGTTAAATAGACTAATTACTGGATATAACAGTAAATGATACAGTTTTGTGCTGAAAAATGTAATTGAATCAGAAAAACTATTCAATTTTGGGAAGTATTACGTGGAATCTGTCGCCTCAAAGTTGTTTAATCCATTTTGGAACAATGTTTTGAAATCCTTTGCAGATTTTATTGACCTTTCCCAATAGACAGTATTGTTAAATTTCAAGAACTTCCACTTTTCTTTAATCATAATTTTTTAATTGGACAAATTTTACTCAACCATGGTATAACAAAGGAATAACATATGTGATAGACATCATGAATTGTAATGGAACATTTGTAAATAGAACTGAAGTTAAACAAAAACTTGGCTTCAGTGTTGTTGTTTTTTACAATTCGAAGGAATGATACAATCAATTATACAATATTTAAACTCGCTAAAGCTTAAGGACATCACATCACAAAATGATGACTGTTGCTTTCCTATTATTTCTTGTTACATTAAACCAATATTATTTAGTGATAAAGTAAACCCTTGTATATACAAAATATTGATACAAAACAATGAAATACCTACTTGCCAAGCAAGGTCGAATAGCGTATTTAATATTGACAATTATGCAAATATTCTAGCTACAAATAACTTGCTCAATAAAATGAAGATCTGTGGTTTTGACAAATGTACTTTCTGTAAGACAGAAACAGAAACATATGTTCACTTATTTTGGAGTTGTAATATTACACGAATGTTGTTGAATGACATCACATCTGTTGTCAAAAACATTGACAATGATTTTGTTTTTGATTGTAAAACCTTTTTATTTGGATCAAGTAGTAAATTGTCTACAAAATAAAAATTTTGCCTTAAAATAAAGCGATTTATTTACCTGTGTAAACGTAAAATGGTAAATCCAACAATTCAAGGCCTTAACAATAGTTGCAAAATAGCTTTTGCAATTATCTTACACACACAACTACCAGATAAATATAACAGTTTGTGGGAGCTGGTAGAGACCTTTTGTAACTGTGATATACCTTCATAACTGTCAATTTGTGAATGATCATATATATTATGTAGTTTTACATGCATTTGTTTTGTTCACAATATTTGCTTGTGGTGTACGTATACTCCTGTGCTGATTGTATTCAAATGCATAATGCATAAAAATAAAAAATAAATATTCAAGAGAAAATCAGCAAAACTGAACAT